>JABVXU010000081.1:0-169620 GCA_013365365.1 Cruorifilaria tuberocauda
AAAGTTTTTCGCAGTCATCGAATCTGAAAGATCATACCTTTGAGAAGTCGTATGAATGTTCGGAGTGCGGAAAAAGTTCCTCTAAATCATCGCATTTGGACGATCATATGAGGATTCATACCAGTAAAAAATTTTATAATTGTTCGGTATGCGAGAAAAGTTTCAGTTACTTATCGCATTTGAACGCTCATATGAGAATGCATACCGGTGAAAAACCATTCCTTTGCTCGATATGCGGGAGAGGATTTTCTCATTCTACGAGTTTGAAAGTTCATAGAAGAACTCATACTGGTGAGAAACCGTATATTTGTTCGGAATGTGGAAATGGTTTTTCTAAGTTATCGAATTTGCGAACTCATATGAGGACTCATACAGGTGAGAAGCCGTACAGTTGTCCGAAATGCGCGAGAAATTTCTCACAAATCCCGCATTTGAGAGCTCATATTAGAGCTCATACCGGTGAAAAACCATACGGTTGTTCGGAATGCGGAAGAAGATTCTCTAAATCGATGACTTTAAAAATTCATATGAATACTCATACCAGTGAAAAGCCGCATGGTTGTTCGGAATGCGGGAAAAATTTCTCGGTATTATCGGATTTAATAGTTCATATGAGGGTGCATGCTGGTGAAAAACAGTACGGTTGTTTGGAGTGCGGAAAAAATTTCCCCAAATTATGGAATTTGAAAACTCATATGAGGGCTCATACCGGTGAAAGACCTTATAATTGTTCGATATGCAAGAGAAGTTTCTTTCAACGACCACATTTAGAAGCGCACGTGCAAACTCACGCTGAGGAAAGATCACTTTTCAGTTGTCTTGCATGCAATCAAAGTTTCCTAAAAAAGTACACTTTGAAATCACACATGAAGAAATTTCATACAGAAAAAGCAAGCAGTTAAGCGCATTTCAAACTGCAATATTTTTAGTATCGTAAATTACTTCTGCCTTTCATTAAGTGAATTCTTACAATTTCATTTTTAATTTATCACCTGTATTATCATTTATGGAAATTACTATTGTTCGTTCGCAAGCAATTCATTTTATCTCTGACATATTATATTTTTCATTATCATATCATTTCACATATTATTATATTTATTATTGTTCTGCTATTTCTCTTTTTTTTATTTCATTTCGTAGAATAAAATTTTCTGCACTTTGATATTTTGAATTTATTTCAAATAGAATCTAAATTTTCCTCAGCGTTGCAATATCGATATGATGCATGTTTCAATTAGTTCTAGTAATTACAGTTCTGTATTTATATTTGAACTGATTCAGATCAAATTAACTCGACAGGTAAAAAAACTAAATATTGCTTTTTATTTGATAGTGACAAGATTGAAGGTATTTCTTTTGGAATCAAACTTCTGCCTTTGCCCCTTCAGGTAAATTTGCTAATCGTTACGTTAGGTAATTTCTAATAGCTTGGATATAGTAAGTACCGCAAACATGAGTATTAAACCTTAATTAATACAGATTTAATGATATACAATATTAACATTACCTATTAGACAATTACCTATTATATTACTTATTAGATGAAGGTGATTTTTTTACCTGATAATAATATTTTCCAATGATATTGATCGACTTCACAAAAATTATCATAATAATGCCATAAATTATTTCGCATACAATATTGAATTAAGCGAGAAAAAAAACGAGATCATACAGAATTATTCAATTCTATACAAATTAAAGATTTCTTCGATCAATGATGTTTAATTTCAGCCATTCATTAATTTCCATTTATGCAAATTTCTTATCACTGATTTCCTATCATTAACTCCTATCATGACATTTCAATTTATAAAAATTTTGAATTTTTAAGCATCGCTATAAATTGTTTTTGTTAGGAAAAAGTTCATTTCGATAAATAATAAATAAATAATTGCAAAATTTTATTTAAATTGTATTTAATTAATAAATTATTGATAACAGCGAAATAGGCAAATCTGTATGTTTGCAAAATTTGTATAACATTAAAAATGTTTGAAAATTTTAAACAAAAACATTCATATATGCATGAGATATTAAAGAAAAAAGTAAAATTTTTGGCGGTAAAAATCAATACTAATCAATACTTGAATAAGTTATTTTTTAATCACAAATTTATTATTTCGAATCTTTTTTCGGTGATCTTCCTTGGTACTTGGAATTTTGGCTAACTAAAATCTTTCTCTGAAATTTAACAATTAATTGTGTAATATGCCAATGCTTAACATAGATTTACAAAGTATAAAGATTGGAAATCGATATTATATAAAATAATATGAAATATAAAGATTGGAAATCGATATGATTTGAAGTTATATGAAATATAGAGATTGGAAATCGATCTGATAAGAAATACAAAGATTGGAAATCGATATGATTTGAAGTTATATGAAATATAGAGATTGGAAATCGATCTGATATGAAATGTAAAGATTGGAAATCGATCTGATATGAAATGTAAAGATTGGAAATCGATATGATTTGAAGTTATATGAAATATAAAGATTGGAAATCGATCTGATATGAAATATAAAGATTGATAATCGATATGATATGAATAAATCAGTAAAACTTGCCATTTTTGTAATGACTAACATTTGCTTGATTTTCTTTCTCTTCCTTTAAATCACGTTTCTAAAATCGAATCGTTGTTAGCAAGCATTATAATTTATCAGTAAAAGATTATACTATTATTGCTGATTGATTAAACAACAATAATAATAAAAAAAGATATTATTAAACTAATAATCGAATTTATCGATTATATTAAGCTTAAATTAGCTTCTACTTAAATTAGCTCAAATTAAATTAAAAATTTTTTAACTTAAGAATATTAAAATATCATATAAAATAATATTACCTCTTGTAATCGTCGTTCAAAATTGTTATTTAATGAAAAGAAAAATGCTGATATGCATAGAACGACAATAATGATTATTAAGAATAATATTGCAATTAGACTAGCAGAAGCCCAAATTCCATGAATTGGTTGGCTAAACTTTTCACAAAATACCGTACCAATATTAATCAAAGTATCGTAAAATGGTCGACAGATGAATGAACGACTTAATAAATAAAACTAAAACAAGTTAAAATGATTTAATTCTTTAAAGGAAATCAATAAATTACATAAATGTATATTTTTCCATTAATTAAATTATAATTTAAAATTTTTGAAAGCTTAAAATATTTTAAATAATACCAGAAAAATTAACGAATTATATCTCAATAAATACTTTTATCTTTTATCTGTTTACTTATATTTCATTAGAAATACTTTTATTTGTTAGCTTTTAAAATATTTCAAAAAAGGCAAATATTCTTCAATTATACCCTATTCTTTAAGCGATGAGATATGTTACTAATTGTTAAGTTGTATTGATGCTTGATAACTTTTTCTGCAGTAACTGTGAAATTTCGACAATTCAAAGAATACTTCACAATTTGAATTATATTTCCCTCCAATTCTCTGCAAATTTAGTATGTTTAATGAGTTTACTTTTACAAATTTTACTCATTTTACTTATTTTACTTATCTGTTACTTATCATTGCTTATCAATTTACTTCATAATTTTAAACATTCATAATATATCCATTTGCTATCAAATGATAACTTTAAAGTTTAAATCTATTTTTCAAATTTTATAAACTAACCTCATAATTTCAAGCGCTTTCGGTATTTGATGTTTAACATTCACAAACGAATCATTTAACAACGGTTGATATTTAACAATGCTTGAAGGAATGACAAAGTTTGATAAATCGGTTTCTAATTTAACCAGTTCTCTGATAGCATTCTAAAAATAAAAGCATACTTTACTTTCAAACACTTTTACGCTGTCTTATTTGAGCTTCACGTAAATTCTTACGTAAAATAATATCCTTGCTCTGGTAATTTATGATAATTGTTGTTGATTCATAATTTATAGAGTAATTCATTTAAATTAAAAAAAAATTTACTAACATTAAATTCACTTATTTGTATCTCAGATAAAATAAAGTTAAAGTTTCTTTCGTCGAGTAATCGTTTGACATCTTGCATAGCATTTAGCGAATATTTTGTATGTATTTGTTGATATGATTCTAAGAAACATTCCATTTTCAACGCTGATAATATCGACTTGTGATTTTTGCATTGATAGAAAAAATCACTATAAATTGCTAGTAAAGCAATCAGTAATAAAATTATGGAAAGAAATTTAAATATTAATATTATCATCATTGATAAAAATATCATGATAATTCAATCATGATAACAGATACGTTGATATGTTTCATCTATAAATCGAATAAATTTTAAAACAGTAAAAAATTTTGCTCTAAATTAATAAGTAAAAAAGAACAAAACAAAAGACTCACTGAACTCTAAACAAGCAAACCGAATCAAAAGTTTCTTTGAAAATTTGAACAAGTTTACAAACTTTTCCAAAATTACTACAAATTAGATAAAATTTTTTTTTAAAGACATTATAAATATAAATTAATGATAGAGATCGTGAATTATTATCATTTCCTGTCTAACTATTATCATTTTATCTATTATCAATTCATGACATTTCAAAATTAAATAACTTAAATGGAATAATTCATTTGTAGTTAGTGAAAGAATAGGCATTTGTAAATTTGTTCAAAATTTTTAAGAATCTTTTTTTTTCATTATTCCTCTTCAGAGCTTTTCATGCAATGAGTTTTTGTCTTTTTCGCTTTTCAATTTTATCTTACTTTTTCTATATTTGATTATTTTGCTTTTATTTCTGCAAGTTTTTATAAAGTTTATAAATTTTTAAGTTTATACAAAGTTCATAAGTTTGTACATGAATGTTAGAATATAAGTAGTAGAGAATGTAAGTTTTCGTTTTTCTTCGTTTCACTCAAGAAATTAAACTTCTCTTTCTAAGTATAAAAGTAATCAAGCAATAAAATGAATTACCCGATATCAACGGATGATTCTGATAAATTGATAAGGCTTGCAATAGCATCACTAAAATACGATGAACGATAAAAAGACATTTGTTTGTCCCGAAAAAGTGGTTGACAAACCATTTCAATACCAAATCCACTCATGAATGTTATACTGCAAGAAGTGTTTATAGATAAATTCATCTCATTCAATTTCCTTTTTTAATTAATTAATTACATTAAGTAGTGAATTTGAATTCAATTTATTACAAACTTGATCATCAAATTTTGCAAATTAAATTAAATCTTTTCATCTAGTCATTTTTTAAATTAAATAATTTACAACATGATATGTTGTGATATAGATCAGATCAAATCAAGCCACAAGATTTTAAAATTCCGAAATTATCATCAAATAAATTGTCAATCATCTAATATCATATCATATCATATCATATCATTAATGTGATGAGAAAAAAGTGAAATTACGCTTCGAGTGGTTTTCATGAATTTATCAAAATATTTGATAAAAAATTCACCAAGAATGCACACATTCCCAAAATCAGCATGTTTTTTTGGAAACGTTAAAATTACGTCAAATTTGCTAAATTCCTGAACTTGATAACCTTAATGTTTACCGATTGATCATAAAATTAAGATTGTAGAAACCTTGCAATCAGCATTGTAATCCAACCGGTAAAGAATACGGCTCCGACTGTAATGAATGATGATAAACCGCCACATCTCCAGTTTCCCTGTTGTTCCGGGAGGTATCGATCACTGAAATTTATCACTTGATAAGATTTGATTTTTCTTTCATGGACAAAAATAATTGCAAAGAGATTTTATTCATTTATTTTTTTGAATTCATTTAGGTAACTAATCCGTTTATCATTTGATTAGTTGCTTCATTTAATTTTTGTAAGAAAACAAGTTAAGCTTTATTGAATTTAAAATTCAATCAATCGATCACTTTTAGAATATACCTTATCTAAGAAAACTAAATTTTATCTTCCATGATATCAATCAAATGAATCCAGTAAAATTTGCAACTAGCTTAATTAATGAAAATTGCACCAACATACTTTCGTGCTAAAAGATTTACACCACAAGTTAGTACAATGATCGATGATATGATAACGATTATAACCGGGATAATTGCAAAAAAAAGGATTGCAGTAGCTGCTGCTTGGAATCCTGTATTCTAAAAGTGAATACTCAATTGTAATTTATTTAGCGAAATTATCAGTTTGATAAAGAAATGGTGAAAGTTACGGAAGGCAAAGGTAAAGGGAAAGAAAAGGTAAAGTATTTCCTTGAAATTCATTAGGCCCAGAGCTAGATGTATTTCATTTATCAGTAAGATATATCATTTATCAGCAAGTTATTTATCAGTAAGATATATCATTTCTCAGCAAATTATTTATCAGTAAGATATATCCTAAAATATATCACTAAATAATATTGCAATTAAATTAAATAATAGTCCAACTAAATATCTGTTATCATTCTAATTAATATAATTCATATACATTTAGTGTTCTTTATAAATTAATATTGCAATGAATTTCTTCTAATCACAAACTTATCATCTAATCATATCATATCATTAATATGATGAGAAAAAAAAAGTGAAATTACGCTTAGAGTTATTTTCATGAAATTATTGATTTTTCGATATGCTCCTTGAATGATCAATTGCATATCATACATTATTTGATTTATTCGTATAATATTGAAATTTGTTTTCTCCGATATTTCATTAATAAAATTGCTTATTTCTTTCAATAATTGTTTAGCCTAAAAGTTGATAAGAAGTAAAATTCTTGCAGTAAATTTAATAAAATTCAAAAAAAAATTTTTTTAATTTAACCGAAGATTTAAAAGCTAAATAAAAAATTAAAGATAAAAAAGTATGCTAAGAATCATTGAAATAAAACTGATTAGAAAGGTAAAATTTTTATTCAATTTTTTTAAAGTTTAATACAAAGTAAAAATTTCAGTAAAATGAAATAAATGAAAATAAAGCAAATAATTTGAGTAAAAAAAAAAATGACCATTTCGGTGAGAGTGACCAAGGAAGACTCAACATTACTTCGAATATTACTCGTTGTTTTCAGTATTTCATTGTGTTGCTGAAATTTTCTTCAGTAAATATTAACATTCAAATATTTATTTCAAATTAAAAATGAGATTATCATTTGTAGAAGATGAAATAATCATCTTTATCTTTTTTTTTCTGATAACTTTGAAAAAAGTACAAGTTAATCAAAGTAACTGATAAAAAATATGAGTTATTTGATAAGGTTTGATAGATTATTTGATAAGTTATTTGATAAGGTAACATAATAACTAGACATATTTCATTGTAAAAATTTCAAATCACCGAGCAGCTTATCAATAATTTAAATTGAATATCATTGCTTATCATTCCGATATAATATAACTAATGATAACTACGCAAGGTTGAATTTGGTGATATAATCACTGTAGCAAGAAAGAAACTAGGTGATAATTTTATCAGTATTGACATGCTATCAAGAAAATACTCTCTGAGATATTAGAGGAATCCAAGAATCTCAAATCTCCTAGATTAGAATTTTCAAATTTCAAAGCTCTTTAAGGAATGAATGAACCTGTCGTAAAGTTCCTAGCCGATCTTCAATCATTTCCAATGTACTAATTATATCTTGCATGGATGATTGCTCGTATAAAGTTTTTGATAAATTACTTGCTAATGATTTCATTAATTTAATTGCCAGTGTGGTATCATCAATCACGTACGTGATATTTTTCATCTCAAATCTTTCAATTACCTAGAAAAAAAAATTATTTTTTTAAAAACTTGACTTTGTCGAAAATTTAATTTTCAATTTTCAATTTTTTTTTATCAATTTAAAATTTTATTATATTTGATATAATTCATATCTCATTCGAAGGGTATATCATTCTTACGGAAGGTATCTTATTCTCGAATTAATGGAACTAGATGTGAAAGACAGGTGAAAGTATTTTTTTGTACAGAATTAAAAATACTTTGAAAATAATTTTATCGTTGCATTTATGTGCAAATATATTTAAGGAATGTATTTTTGGATAAGATTTTAAATTTAAATGAATTTTACTACTTTGGGATTTTTCAAAAGTTAAATTGAAAATTTCCAATTGAAGTAATTTCTAAATTATTTGATGCATTCGATTCAATGCGAAGCAATTTCGCTAATAAAAAAGGATTTATCAGGATTTTAGCATAAAGAAATTAGCACTGAGTTTAATTTTTTCAATTAAATTGTTTTACAGTTAAGCCATCTAACTTTTGCTATTACATTCTCTTTTCTCTGAATTTTTTTAAGCTATTAAACTTTAAGTTACTTTGGAAAAAAGTTTTAATAAATTAAGCAAAATAAAGTGATTGCAAATGGATCATTTTTGAGAGTTTCATATTTGGAAATATGAAAGAAAGAACTGAAATTAAAAATGGTACCATTGATAGTGCTGTAATAGGATAATCTTGTTTCAGCTCTTCAATTATTCTATTTGGCATTTGCTGAATTATACCATTTATTTTAGCATATAATTTGACTAACGTTTTGTTCAGCTTACAAGTTAGATAATCGGATGAAGCAACGATGAGAAGATTCATATCTATAACAATAATTATCAATTAATTATCAGTATTTAGCGAATTTTAACTTTTTAACTCAAATGAATATATTCGTTTTCTTCATCTTGAAATAAGTTAGAAATACTTTAAGCACTTTGAGATTAGAGTTAAACTTAATTAATTTCAGCTAAAAGAAAGAACAAATAAAATGAAATGATTATCATGAAATGAAACATTCTAGAAATGCAATTATTCTGTCAAATTAATTATATTCTGAAAAGATGAACATGAACGGAATCTATTCGAATTTTCCGAATACTAAACAACCTGCGAATGATATACGAATTTTTATCACTGATATTTAAAACTACCGATAAATTATATTGAACAGTTATCAAGTTAACGAACTTACGATTTCTTTTTTCACAAATACAATTTCTAACAATTCGATCTTTCATTTCCAAAAATTTTAATTCCAAAATTATTTCTTTCTATCATAAAAAGAAAAAGATTTCGACTGGAATTTCACATAAACAAACAATATTTCATTGTAAATTAAAAATATAATATGGAAAATATAGGAGTTATTGATTGATTTCTCAATCAATAACTTCTTCATCTTCCTTTATCAAATATCAATTTCAGTATGAACCTGTATAAATATCATTTACTGATCGATGTATTCCATGTGCTCCAGTTATAGCATAACTAACACTTACGATATAAATAATCATTAATATCACAATTATCACGAAAACTATTATCATAATCATTAAACTCGTAATCAATAAATATTTTGGTAATTTTCGCTTAAACAAAGATATTTTCAATTCCAATTATATAATACTTATATACTTTTAATATACTTATACAATATATAATTATATAATATAAACTTTTTTTCTTCATTCAAAACAATATTATCATACTATCTTTTACTTAAAATTACTTATTTAAAATTATTCAAGATTAATTCTTATTTAAAATTTCAAAATTATAAAAATTTTTAATTTATTTTTCTCTAATCAATGAAATAGAATTTTAAAAAAAAATGTATTAATTTCAACAACTATCTTATCGCATTAATTAACTTATCACCGAAATTTTAACTCAAAGACAATATTACTTTTATAAATACAATATTACTAATTTTTCAAATTACAGAAATATTCAAATTTCATTCTACTCTTGTAATAGTAATCTGCTACGGAATTTTCATATCAAAATTTCAATTTTTTATCCAATCTATTTCGAATACAAATTTATCACTGATAATTGTATAATTTAAAAAATCTCAAACATTTTTGGTAATTTCTAGAGCTTCCGAAGAGGAAATTGAATTGGCATTTGCACAAATGCATAAATCACAAAAAAATAAAATACCACAAATTGGTAGCATTAGAATATAAAGTATGCTTAGGATTAAGAGTGTAACTATCCATGGCTGCAAAATATTATCAATGATGATAAAATATTATCTATAAAATGCAAAATATTATCAGTACACAAAGTACAAATAAGCATAATTAGATATTGTTAGAATAATTGACAAAATATTCTAATGAATAAATAAATCTAATATTTAAAATTTTTTTTTTCAAATTAAAATTAAATTTATTTAAAATTAATTTATTTATTAACTAAAGTTTTAAAATTAAAAACTATTATTATAGTGATTTTTAATTTAAGTTTTCATATTTTGAAATGTCAATAGCAAATAATAATATACAAAATTGGAAACTTCTCGTAGCAGAAAATAATGAATAGTATCAACTTGAAAATCATTATTATTCGATGGAAATATTGCATCTATTAATTTCTGAAAAATGATAAAATCTTTGCATAATCTATTTTTAGTTTATTTTACTTCAAATTTATCATCTTGATGATATAATTTATGTTTTTTTTTAAAATTAAAATTAAATTTATTTAAAATTAATTTATTTGTTAACTAAAGTTTAAAATTAAAAACTATTATTTTAGTGATTTTTAATTTAATTTTTACATATTTTAGAATGAATGATGACATATTATCAATAAATACTAATTTATCACTTGAATGATAATTTCCATTCAGACTTAACTTTCTAACATTCTACTTTATCATAAGATCAATGAATGAATGATTTGCTGATTAAAATAATTGATAAGGGAATACCTTTCTATAAGAATCATTCATAGTTGTTTGCATATTACGGTATATTCTTTGAAAAAAACTATAAAATGGATTAAGTAAACCAAATGAATAATCCACATGAATTAGATCAATTTCATGTTTCAGACAGTTTGATGATATCTTTACCGCTGATACATTGGTAGCACCAACTGAAATTTAAGTTAGATCTATTTTCTGTAAAGTTTAAAAATTTATTTCTGTTTATGAAGCTAATTAAAATGCTTAAATATTTTTAAAATTCCATTTTTGCTCTTTAAGAAATTGTTCAATTCTTTATGATTATGATTATATCAGTATGGTATGATAATGATAAAATGAGTAAATGATAAAGCGATAATAAGTATGATAATGTTTTACACTATCTTATATTACTGTAGTAATTTGACTAAATAAATATTTTTTTATTTAAATGAAATACATACTGATAATACAAAGTGATCAATTACCTGGATTAAGGTATAGAAATGAAAAACAAATTATTGCAATAAGTTTCATTTTTTTGCACTAAAGAAATCTGTAAATATGATAAAATACATAAGTATGCATGTCGTTTCAACTATTATTTTATCACTTTAATGTAGTGAATAATTAGTCTACTGATATTTTCGTTATCAATTGGCTCATTTCCGGAATATTATCAGCCTAAAAATGTCAGTTTAACCTCTTAACCTCTATGTATAATTCCTTTAAACTTCATATATAAACTTATTCCTTCTATCAATGATACATGTTAACATTTAAAAACGGACATTTTACGTGTAAATTTCACCTCCACTTTTGTGAAAGATTAAATCTTTCCCTTTTGAAATCCAACTTTATCATCAATTCCAATTATATTATAATGCTTTTTACTTTTTACGGAAAATATAGTAAGCTTTTTTGCAGGTTATGATTTCAAAACATTTGATATTATTGTTTAAAATTACATATGAATTTTCTTATATATTAAATAACAAGTTAAATCTGTACAAGTTAAATTATCAAGCAAATTTGTCATGATCATGCAATATGAATCAACCATGACAAAATGTTAGTGATGTAGTTTTGTTGAAAGTCTCATTAATAGAATAAAATTCAATTTTAATATTTAAAAATTAACAAATACCGGTAATCTATCTTGATGAAGCTCTGCAAATTCTAAGAATTACTGCCGGACCGTCGAATTATACATTTGCACAATGCTATCTCATTTTTTCAACTAACTCTTCAAATTTATTAAATTTATTCATCAAAATTTTGAATATTTTACATTATAATTTATTTTTAGTTATAAATGTTAATGCATATTATTAACTTTAGCAAATTCAAAATTCAAGTTTACTAGCAATAGCAGAGAGAAGCATTTTGATGAGTCATTTTCTATTTAGTTGTTATTTTAAGCTAATTCATCGATTCTAGAGTACACAAATACATAAATTAATCATCGACGTATTTGAATTAAATTAAAACGATCAGCTATTCGCTATCAATTAGTATCTTACTAATAAAAATGTTTATAAACTTTACGGAAAGGTTACAAAGATCAAGTTCTACCAGACTGTGTTCGCATTTAAATTATTCCATCAAATGATATCACTATCACAAGGGTATAATCAGGCATTTGAACCAAAAAACTTCGAGTTTTGCACTATTCTGTTAATATATTAAAAAAGCTCCTAATGCTTTTCCTTTTTTTTTTGACTTAAATTCCTCAATGAACATTCATCAAAAATAAGCAATAAAAAACAAACCTATTTTTTTAATAAGAATAAACCAATATCAAATTCTAAAAAAAATTTTAACTAAAAAAATTTAAGCTATCATTATTATTAAAAAATTTTAAATCAATAATTTAAACTAACACTGAGAAACATTATTTACTTAAAAATCTTCATCAAAAATAATTGAAGTCTTTTCCATGTGAAAATGAATTAATTCCAGAAGACAAAATTTTTTTCTCAAGTTTCTAACAATGAGCGAAATTAGAATGCGATACTTCAAAAGAATCTAAAATACGATTCAAAAAATGATATGCTTTATAAATTACTCAAAGCAAAAAATCAAATTTTATGCAATTAAAAGATATTAATTAAAGATATAAAGATAATAAAAATATTAACATAAATGCTTTAGACGATATAACAAGTTTTATCACAGATAAAGAAGAGGAGTAGTGATGATAAATATTTTAAACGAAACAGAAAAATAAAGATACAATACAAAAAATACTATTTGTTGACTTCCACGTTCAATGAAATGAATTAAAACTTGATTCACATGAAAAATTCTGAAAAAATGTGAAAGACTAAAGATAAATTTAAAATTCCGAAAGCGTTAACTTCAAATAAACTGATTAATACCCTCAAATTATAAATGCAATAAGTTTAGTAATAATTTAAATAAAAACACCACAAAACTCTTTCAGATCTACAGCATAATAAACTTTTTCAAGACTCGATATTAATATCAGGTCAAAGCTAAGGAAATCTTCCCCAAGACATGTCAAGAACATTATTATTGGGAAGAATAAACCAAGAAAATTCCTGAAAGGTACTTGAAAGCGTGACCTAATTATTTACATCAAGTTAAAATTTAATCGTATTCATTGTTTTATTTCTTATTCATTAATCGAATCGCTAAGATAATATTTTAACGATAAAAGTGGAATTTTCACTCAGTGCATTCACAATACAAAAGATCATCATAGTCAACATCCTGCTTCAAATAATACATATAATATGTAATACTAACATATCTCAAGCTATTTGCTAAGGATGATTGTTTAGCAAAGTTGACAAACGAAAAAGATAATAGATGAATGATTCGTTAATAATTAAGGCGCACACGTACCTGTACGTTTATCACAATAATTAAAATGGAGAAAAATTCAGCATAACAGAATTGAATAAACCACTGATAAGATAAAAACCATAAGAAACGCCATATAAGAATGAAAAGTGCAAAAATATTCAAAGACAATAACAAGTAATACAGATTACCAATTCATATATCCAGGACAAATGAGTTCCAGTTCAGCAATGAGAAAGTTTAACATGGAGAAACACTAACCAACTGTTGTTCTGCATATTTTTTGTATAGAAACTGACATCGATCAACCCTAATGCAAAACAACAAATAAATTCTTCTGGATTATATCGATTTGAAAAACACTTGAATCAAACCAAATGATCAGAAATTTCAATTTTTTTCAAAATTCAAAAGTCTTACACGAATTGTTCATGTAATAAGGTGGAATTCGGATGAATGAAGCATTTACTCGTGCAATTTTTTGTATAATTTCCTACTAACAAGAAATAAAACAACTTTATGTAACAAAAAAAAAAAATAATCGGCAATAATTGATTTATAATTTAAAGTGCTATCAACAAGCACTGTAATTGATGAAAATACAGCATTTTTAGTTCAAGTATTAAAAAAAATCTATTAATTACATCAAATTACACTGTTCACGCCCAACAGTGGCCACATCACTTATCGCCGAACAACCATCTATATCAACATAACCATTACCAATTTCGCCATTTTCTCGTGGTGGGGTAAACGTCGTCTTTATTAAATTCATCGCTGCTGTTGTTGACAGCTGATGAGATGGTATGGAATTAATTTTTCGTATAATACCATTTCGTTCTCTTTGGTCACCTGATACAGACGAGCATCCTAAGTGGGACTGAATCTCCTTCAGATTTTCACCTTAATTCATCACTTTAAGGATAAAATAAGTGTAATATTTTGAAAGATAAAATGCAGCATAATTCCGTTTAATGAATGTCAGGTGAAATAATACACTAACATTCATGAAGTATAAAACAACCTTGCAATTTCATCATCAGTTGGATAAAATAGTACAGTTGAACCATGACGTCGCAGATTTTTGACAACTTAGTAAACAAGGAAGCTGCTTAGCTCAAAATACACAACTTTTCATCTTGTAACATTAAAAGCTTTCGATAAACAATTATTAGTTTTTGCAGCTTCTTTCAAAATCAAAAAACTCACCTAGTGTGGGCAATGTTTTTTGCTGAATGATGGGCGGTATTTCTCCCCTTGATCCGGGAATTCCATTCATCTTCGCATGTGAATTGCTGATTGATAATAAACTGCTATTGCGGTAACTAGGTGTGACAGATGATACTTCACTAACCATATGCTCTTCACTTCTTCCTTCAATTATTAACAGATGCTTTTTGTATGCATCGATTAGAGTTCGGTATCCGAAACTGCAAACATTTTTTATTGTCGTTATATTCTTCTGCCTCAATATATATTCGGCTGTTATCTAATTTAACAAAGACGCTGTGCTTTATAATTCAAGTTTTATTAACAACCAGGAAATATTACTAACTATGTCTGACTCCTCGGACGAAATTCAAATATACAAAGCATACCAACTAATCGAAGCCCAATTCTGCAATTGTTCCAATCCTTTGCGCAATTCATCCATAGTACCTGGACCACAGCTTTGTATAAATTTCTGTGAGAAATGCTTACTAAGGAATGATATATCCCGTCGTAATAAACATAGCTGAAAAAATTGAGAAATTAACACGTTGTTCATATCATTCTTATTATTTAAATATATTTGTATGTCCAAAACGGGTGTTTCGAGTTCGCTTGTTATGTTTATTGCTTATTACGTAATTCCTGTTGCGACTCAAAAAAAGAAACACTATAGTTAATTAATTAAAGGCAGAATACTATCATTACATCACTGTAGTTTTATGTAATTCTTTTCAAAATACGGTGAATTCGAACTAACACCATCAAATCGTTGTTATTCAATCACTGTGTCGATATTTATTCAAGATTTAATATAAATTTTGAAAAAAAAATTTGCTGCTTTTAAGAAGTTACTACCGTGATTACTTGTATATATCAGAAATATCATTCGGATCACCATATATCTATAGCAGTGCTATTCTAATGATGAAAACTAAAGAAATATATTGTAGAACCTAACCAACTACATTAGAAAAATTTATAAACATATTCGAAAGGCAAATACAACAGAAAATTCCATACCAATAATGTCCAACTGGCACAGCCAGCTTCGTACATAATATCCAACATATATTTCAACTCTAACTCACTTTCTTGTGATCCTCGTGCAGCGACTTCACCACATATTTTTTCAAAACCTAGAACCAAATGTTTAAATAACTTGGGTAATAACATTTACACCCTTCAAATTGTTAAAGCTGCAGTAAAATTACATAAAAACCAAATTAACCTTCCCAATCACTGCATGAATTTGAAAGACTTTCTGCAGAAACTTCACTCAACGTGGACTGCCTACACCCTGGTGATAGTTCTTTTTTATCTGCAATAAATACCGCAATTAATTGCTCTTAGGAGAACTGTCGACATTGCTAATTCACATCGTTTTATTTAATACATTAATTTGGACAACATGTCAAATCTGGGGTTGCACACAACAATACCTTCTTTACTGTTGAAGGAGACCGAATTTGAATACGCAGAATTCAATATGTTCTGTTCTTGTTCTTCGGTACTTAATGAAACATTACTATTAGCTGTTGACAGTGCTGAAAAAGCAAATTTATATAAAATATAATTTCGATTGTTCTTCATCATATCGATTTGACACTTAACATTAAAAGAAATCAAGCGGATCAAAAAAAGCGTACAGTTATTCTCTTAAGCGGTTCAAATGCTAGCAATACTTGCAACAGTGTGAATTTCCCAAAATTGTTGCCAAATTTCTAACTTACATTGTAAGCTATCTAGTGATGTCGTACTTGATGAAATTTTAATGCCTTCAATTCGCTTCGTTAATTGTTCTACAATACTTTGACTGACCAACGGATAAGGCCATTTGAACTGTGCATGCAGTCGCATCAAAGCTAATGGAAAATCACTAATTCTTGCTATACTGTGCCGTTGTATTCGAAGCCAGCTAATTAAATTGAAATCTAAATAGGCAGCGAAAGCACCTGAAATGAAAAAATAAATTACGAATGCGAGATGCCGCTCACAAAGCTGTTTTCAAAAAAGGTTGTACTTAACATAATTTAAAACCGATATATATATATGAAACAAATATTTCTTGAAATCTTGGATAAAAATGAAATCAGAACAAATAAGTCATTCTCTAATACACAACAGCCATATAACTATAACAATATAACTTTTTTATTTCTTCATGAAAAAGATACCTAAATCCTGAATACTGCAATCTTCCAGTAAATGAATAGCATGTTGATCTAACACATCATCAAGATATGTCGACACTGAACCCGTGACACTTCCTGGACTTATAGGCGCAGGTGCATCGAAAGAACCTGTTTTCAAAACTTTCTTTCCAACTGAATCTTTTCGGCCGGACTGGCTGCTGCATCCAGCATCCTGTAGCGATGGCCTTGATTTTTTTATCATACCTGTAAAATGATATTTATTGTTCATCTTCCTCATATTTATGCAGAAGAAAGTCTGACCAAACATTCAACCATTTTTTATTTCTTAAAAATTCATTAAAAATATTTTATTGTCTTATAATTAATTATGAACATTATTTTTTGAGTGCTTTTTAGTATAACTTCAATAAAGTTGATATCGCAAGCCTTCACCTGGCACACTGTAACTTCCAAAAACGAATGAATCTGTCTCTTCACTGTCATTTGTAGACAAGCGCGTGGGAATGCGTGATACTGCATTAACCACGTTGCGATGTGGTTTCTGACACGATGAAGTTCGCGACATATCATCAATATCAGATGGATCGATAGCACGAAGAAAACGAACAATATCGCGTGCTATCAACCACTGCCGTTTCGAAAGGGCTTCTTCCAGCAATATTGTTGCATGCTTTAAAATTCTTGGATTTTTTCAAGCAGCCAAGGAATAAAATAAAAAATACTTTTCATTTTATCTGAATGATAACCTTAAAGCATCGCATCTTTAACTTCTCTTACTTTAACTTGAGGAAAAATGCGCAAATTTATTTCGTTAGCATTTTTCATTCATAGTGAATTACCTTCGAACAATAATTCATAGATTATAAGAATAATCAACTAAAAGTAAGGATTTCAAGATACAGACAATAACATCCAAGATTCAACCCAATAACAGACCTCCTGACTGGCTGAGCTGTTTTCCATGTTTTGTAAAATTATAAGAAAGCTGACTGCAGTCTCAAGTTGTCCATCACTGATGCATTTTTCGAAAAGCTCACGTGGATGACCCGTTACAGCGAACAAAGCAGGCCAAAGAGCTAGTTCGGTTTTTCGGGCACAATGAGCGATAGTTTGTAGGTAATTTGGGAATTCTTGAATAAAAGCTACTACACGAGGTAACAGTGGATCTGCAAATATGTATGCATTTACTCTACTCGTTTTTAATCGGTAAACAAAAAACTTCTTGGTGGAACAATATTCTCTTTACAGTATAAGATTTTATTTTAAAAAGTTATCAATGAACTTTTATACGGAAAATTGAATTACATTTGAACTTTGAAAATTTTTAATTTTACAAAAAGCAGTAACCTGGTATTGGTTCTGAGGAAGTTGCTTCTTCCTCCAACACATTATGCAATAACAGTTCTAGTACGTGGCCAAAGTATGGTAACCGGTTACAAGTAGCAGCAATTTCTAACGCATACACACCGAGATTTCGTTTCAAAAGTTGACGTAGTAGATGATGCAGGAAAACCTGGAAAACAATGTTTCTTATAACTTTAAGTGCATTCATTATATTAATAACCTCTCAAATGGAACGTATGTTGTGATAAATTTTCAGTGATGTTGAATAAATTTAAAGGCATCTCAGAAATCTTGCTTGCACTTTTTTAGGCGAATGGGAAATCTGGCGATGCTTTTGAACGAACAACACGACAGCTTTGATCTAGAAATATCATTATATCGACTTCATAACATTAACTTGCCTCACTTTTACGATGCAAATTATAAATTGGTAATTGCCTTTTCGATTCTTTCTCATCCGAATATGATGGACAACTTTCCACACCAACCGCTAAGCAATCTCGGCTGCATATAACTAAAAATAGGATTTTATATAACATCAAAATAGGGCTCAACAAATTTTACTTTAAGGGAGAAAGGGGGAATATGTGCACAAGGTATAGACAGGTTCAATGTAACTTGAATAACAATGGTGTAACTTATGGATATATTTTCAAGCAAAGAGAATATGAACTCTCTTGCTTATCATTAGACTATTATAACAATGAAGTAATTTTACATGAGCAGAGTTAGAGAGCTGGCGCAGAAATATTTTGAGTTACATATAAGTAAATAACATATGTCGTTACAACTACTATTTGAATGCCTTTCAGAAAAAATACCTTCGAGAATGCAAAATTCAGCTATGACTCAATTACTAGAATATTACTAGAATTCTGCTGAAAACAATGGATAAAAGTAAAATATCTCATTTTCTCAAAAAAAAGCTAATTGTAAAAATTTCTGCATCACTGAGAAAAATAAAGTGAAATTACAAACCAAGTGGAGCGATACTCAACTCGAAAGGTAACATAATACGTTTACTGATGAAAGAGTGGCATGAATTGTAGCCTGTATCATTGATCTGTCTGGCAGTGAATAACGGCATCCAAACCTTAAATGAAACAATAAAAAATGAAAATCGCTGAATTTTATTAATGACAATACAGTCGAAGTTTTAGATAAAATATCAAACTGTAAAACAAACTTTCATTCCTTTGGCTCCGCAATTCAGCCACAGTGCATGTGTTAAATGTGGCTTGCAATAAAACATACTGTCGGTTTCATCAGCAGCATCATGCCAAATTTGTTCCACGTATGATGCGATTAACATAGGCCTACTTAACTGAATATAAGGAATGTAGTTTCAAACTCACGAAAAGATACTTTTAGAAGATACTTAGCGTGCAAAATTGCACAGAATTAAGAAGCTGAACTTAAATAATTGCCATCTATTCAGGGAAAAAATGATTTAAAGTATCAAACATAACTGACATACAATAGTAATATAGATTCCTTAGATCTATCATTTTAAAATATGATCGAAAACCTGAAAAGAAGTTCCACCATCATCTGATGAATCACTTTCAATGTTGTCGCGTTTCATCGGATTCAACATTATCAATCTTCCAGAAACATTTATGAAAACCGTATCTATACCATCACAAAATTTTGTTCCTGTAATGAACAAATTTTGTTATATGAACGAAAAAACTCCAATTAATGATTTTAGGAAATTTTCACTGCGAATGAATAAATAGAATAGTAGAAACTCTCCATCAGCTATACACGAAGTAACGTTAAAGCAATAATTTGAAACTAACCTGAATCATGATTTAAAGATGCTGGTTCAACAGACAGAACACAAGCTGCATGTGGCACTATATCTTGAACACGTATTTCTGCACACCTATAATTGGAAAATTTTAACTTATCAACAACTTTTGTGAAGAAAGTTTTTCGTATACCTAAACCATCACTGATGTGAAAGTATGTAGCCCAGGAACATCTTTGCAATATATTACTAAATAGCACTTAGAATTCAGCAAAAGAAAAAATAATTATATGACAAATATTCTGTTACTATTTTCATTCCAATAGATACCTGTCTATTCGAATCATTGGCTGCTCATTCTTAGGATTCTTTTCCAAAAAAAGAGTGAAAATAAAAATGCAGGAATCCACATCAAAAGTTATTAGTTTGTTTTGCCTGCAAATAAAAAAATATTCAAAA
This sequence comes from Cruorifilaria tuberocauda, assembly GCA_013365365.1. Lineage (NCBI taxonomy): Eukaryota > Metazoa > Nematoda > Chromadorea > Rhabditida > Onchocercidae > Cruorifilaria > Cruorifilaria tuberocauda. The sequence goes on from JABVXU010000081.1 coordinate 20,392, forward strand.
CACCGCATGCAAAAAAAGGTTCAGATAAAAGTCATCAAACATAACACAAAAAATGCCCTAAATTTCTCAACAGCTTATCATAAACATTAGCTCTGATTGATGAATATCCGATCTTTCTTCAGCTAATAATTTTTCTTGATTAAACAAATAAGAAAAGTGAGAAAAATCGTTATTACCAACCGACGATTTAAAAGAAGCATTCTTGAATTAATCGAATGCCTTATACAAAATTGATTGTTTAACTGACTTTCCAATGGGTAAAACCGTAATTCCTCCTTGGAACGATCAATATCGTAACAAGCAATCGCTACATATCCTCCCCAAATAGTCATCCCACCGGTGACCAACATATCTCTTTCCTGAATTTTGCACAGAATGAAGCATTATTCAATTCCTCTTCAATTTAAATCACTTATGTAATGCAAAAAAGGTAACGAAAAATTATAGTGATCTAAACAGCTAGCTTACCAATTTTTTCCTTATTTCTGTTTATGATCTTGGAGTTCTCACATCCAACACAGATGATATAGAATTAATTTCCTTAGCTGACAGGGACATTTACAACGAAATATTAGAAAATACATCTTATATTTCCCAAAAACTGTGAAAAACAAATGAAATTTAGTTCGAATTTTACCTGTGATTCATTGCCAAACATGCGCCATTTGCGTGTCACTAAATTATAATGGATAAAACCTCGCGCACCCGCAACGACAAGCCATTGTCCATGATCATCCATTTCAGCTAACTAAGTAATTATAACATGATAATAACGATTTTTTATATTTCAGCATCCTATATAAACTTTTTCAAATTTCAACATCCTATCTAAACGAGAGTCAAGTTTTAATCTCTGCCATGTTCATTAATCATATCGGCATGACCAACACGGCTAGCCAATAAATTGAATTTCTTAATCATGGCAATATATGACTTACATCATATAATTATTACTTACTCTAATAGGCCAATTGAATGATAAATAGTTATTCGGTACGGAGAGTACATGCCAAATGCTGTGGGGAGCGTTAACACTTTGCTCTCGTTCTTTTGCAGCACTGAGATAGATATGACTACTTGAAAGAAAGATAATCTTATCTGTACTTTCCTGTAATTAAAACCATAAAATATTATCTTTCAAATATGAAAACTTTATCACAAATCAGTTAAAGCTGGAGCTAAAGAAGTACTGAATTAATAAATAGCAAGGAAATGTTTCTAAAAATAACCAAAACTAGAGAACTGGTTTAGTAATTAGATAAAAATTCTTAACATATATCTCATCAATAACTGAGATTTGAACTATTCTTTAATAACATGTACTATCTGAATAATTAAAAAAGAACTCACAACACCACTTGAATTCACAGAACGGGCAATTGGCAATACGCGCAATCCCGTATCGGTGGCTAACCATAAACTAAATCCTTCTGGACCCCAATCAACCCAATGGCACGAACTGACAGCACAGGTACTCCTAAACTGATCGTTTTAAACACTAAAAACGAAAAATAAACCTAGAATTCAGGTAAATTTTGGACGATATTAAGCTGTTATTGATAAGGAAGAAAGCCGTCAAATGCCAAATATATATGCGTATAAATAAATAATTTCCAAAAACAGATCATACTGCCTTAGATCTAATTAGACCATAAACACATCTCACCAAATCAGAAATGTTTTATAAAATGAAAAGGAACCTATAGCTTGAAGATTCCAGAGAACACCATAACTGAGCACCAAAGGAGCTAAATATAGCAACAATAGGTACTGTGTTCGAACCACTCGCATAGCCACCATCGCACGATAACGGTGACCAAACGACTGCTAGTGCTGTTCCTCGTGCATAACATTCCACATGTCGCACTTGACCCATTCGATTCAGTAATTCTGAATTTCACTAATAGGTTATTTAAGGAAAAAATGAAAATTAAATAAGCTTAAATAACACTGATCTGTGTCATGTTTTTAAATGTGATTCAAATTCATGCTCATAATTATAATCAGTTACAAAGACTCTCCAAACTAGAAATTGTACTAAACCTGGTCCATTTTTAACTTGAAGAGATACATGAAACGTGTGTGTTAATGAGCCATTTGTATCATCTAAATGGAAGGCAGCAATATCACCACTGAAAACACTAAAAATTATTTCAAAAAACCAAAGAATATATTAAAATTTTTAAAACTCAAATGTTAATTAGTTTGCAAATTTCTAAAAGCCATACTTTCGACATCCATAAACAACTAATCGATATTTGTGGTTTGCTGCGGTGCAAACAGCATCGTTCAACTGTGCTGCCCAAATTCCTAACAATTCCTGAAATATTAGTTAGGCCATCAGTAATTCATCGGTTGAAAAATTTAAGATAATAAAAAGACAAAGATTTTAAAAATGAGCATAATTGTAACTGTGACTGTTACCTTTGGAAGGAATCTGGAAGAAGGTGACGTCAGCAAAGCGGCAGTACCATTAGAAAGCACTATACAAAATCCACCAATAAGAGGAGCATATGCCATATCAACAACATGAGTGCCTGATTCTTGCACGTATTCAGCTAGAAAAATAGAAAGCATGAAAATTACTTTTGAAAACTGATTAAAAAGAAAAATAAAAACGTAATAAATCCATAAATTCATCTCTTTGCATTAGCTTACTTTTAGATTGCAGTTGGTCGGCAGCGAATGGGACATCGAATAAATGAAACGAAAAATTTTTATCAAGTACACCTCCCCATGATATGCGATGTAACCAACCGTCTTGTAAACAAACAAATAAGTCATCCCGAAAAGGCACGATGCTGCAAAACAACGAAGTGAGAATAAATTTCCTGATCTAAGGTCGATTTTCACAAAATCAAATAGAAATGAAGTAAAGCGAGCAATATAGCGTAGAAACCATTACCATAAAAGGTGAATTATGCATAGAATCTAAGAAGGTAAATCAACCGCAGATGTCTCTACTATTTTTTTATGACTACATCTCAATCACTGATTTCACTTTAAATAATTCCCTCTTTATGGTTAGGTCTTAGCTTCAAGAGAAACTAATTTTCTGGCGTGATGGGGGAAACGGCTAGACTAGGAATTAAAACACATATGATATGACTGAACTAAATTTACACAATAACTATACAAAAGACCATACATGTGATTTTGTACCGTTGCATATTTACTTTAATAACTCCAAAGAAAAAATTTTTTCTAAATTAGCGCTTCAAAAATACCAACCATGTCGCTGGACTGTTAAGTCGTGCTACAACCGACAAATATGCTGCAGTTTTTGGTCTTTTTTCATGAATAAATAATTCTTGCGAAGTACGCCTTAAGTGTTCATCGCGCGGTTCAGTTAAATTGAAAGACTGTTTGTCAGACGATATATCCAACCGATACACCAACAAGCAATTTTTCGAGGTCTGAAATAATATTCTATTCACTATTTGATTTAATTATGGTCAAGAAAATAAGAAACAACGCGAAGAGACTTGTCAGATAACAACATATAGTTAAATGAATCAGCAAAACAGATCGGTGACTGGCACTTTCAGTTTCTTATTCTAGAAACAGATTATTATCTGCATAACACGACTGTTATGATAATAATATAATAATCTCTCTTTTTCTATAAATATCTCACTGTTCGAATATGTATCATCTAGCATTACTGTAATTCTTCATTGCATACGGACAAACATTAGCCTATATGAAATAATCACATGCTCTTAGCCGTTCAATCATTTAACTCAATAATACACTCATTCCTTACACTATAATCTGTTCCTCTCTTAAATCGAGAAAAATCAATACAAACCGTGAAACAAATAGCGGAGGAGTCATGCCGCCAATAAGCTTTCCGATATTCACCCTTTTTCCTTACATCTTCTTCAGTTCGTTTGAATGAACAGAGCAACAACTGAGGCTAAAATAGAAAAAATTTTCAGATTTATTAAATACCTAAGAAAGAATTATGAAAGTCATAGCCCAAAATTTTTGACCAAATTTTGCTCTTAAGAAATTAGCAAAAGAATTCGAAATTAAAATCATAGGCCTATATGAAATAATCTCAAGTTTTTTAGTTTCACAACGTTTTCGAAAATACAAAATCAGGCAAATGTGTATATTTTCTAAATAACTTGGGTTTTATCATCACCCTATTGAAAAACAATTTGAATAAAAATAAGTTATTTTTCAACGAGCTACTTTTTTAGCATTACTAATTTCGAGGTTACAAATCCCAGTACGAAAAAAGCGACGAATTAAATAATGAGAAGAGTAATACTAACGTGAGCTAAATATATATAAAAAATAGATGAGGTAACGGCAACAAAGAGTGTTTTGTCACGATTTCCAACGACGCAAAATACGTGCGATTCCTGATTTTTATCACTTCTACTACATCCTGGTAGTCGTAGGTTATGTTCATTACCATCCTGAAAAAGCCAAACAAGTGTCATATTTACATTATTATGATGGGAAGAAAATTCCACAACAAAATTGCCAAAAATTATTTCTCTAATTAGAGCAGTGTTAATATCAAAACCGTTTCTTAGCAATTTCGATTTTGAAAGACAATGAAAGAATCAAAAATGACAGCAGAAGATTTTTTATTGAAGATGACGATATTATAGAAAACAGAAAGATGATAAAACTGAAAATGATATTTGGAAAAGAATATGACAGAAATTATCTCGTCGATCATATACTCTATTCAAGGAATAAATAATAAATATCAACATTAAAAACTTAGGCCTGCCAATCAATAACTATACAAAAGGTATACATCAATATTAGTGAATCTATAGCCTTCACTTATTAATTCAGTCTTTTTTGTTCACCTAACAGACAAATGATATATGATCGAATCTTCAGTCTTACAAAAGGATCCAAGTAATGTGCGCCAAAATTTATAAGCTTATGGAAAACAAAATTCTCGTGCACATGAGCGACGAAACTTCCGCATGCACGAGCGAGAGATGGGTCTTTCGCAGATTAAAGAGAAAGGGTGATTAAACGGATATCGATCATCTAAAATATCTTGAAGATGGAGAAAAATAATTTGCGTTAGTGAGAAATTATAGGCTATCACTATTTATTTGTTGGTTAGATCGTAATAATTACCGGCAGAAACATATTTCTCTGATGATAGCGAAATGAATATCTCAGTTACTGAGTGCTATCCATCACTAAAACAATTATCGACGGAAACCGTCTGGATTGATACTCCCTGCAAGCAAGTTTAACAGCTTCAAAATTTTAATAAACGGCAAAAAAATCTATATATTAATATTTAGCGAGAATAAAGTAATATTTAGCCAAATTGATATATATATATTTCTTTCAAAGCTTCTCTTAAATGATACATTTCTTCCATAACAACTGAAGTGTGCATGTTGAAATTGAACAAAAATTTCCACTAAGTTAGAATTTTTACGTAAAACGGAAAAATTAATAATGAAGAGTAAATTTACTATTTAATTTATGTTACTATTTACTGAAGATTACGGTACAGTATCAGATCAAGACAATTATATGAATCTCACCAAACATCTCACTAAAACAAAAAAATGACAATTTTGGAAGAAAGCCAGAAACGTGTAATAGCAACGTTCCATTATTATGCGCCGCGATGAAAATATTCATCTCAAATGATTTATTGAAATGGCCATTTACGACAAAAGTTTCCGTATAATTAACCTCCGGTAAATCGAAAAGATGTCAAATAATATTCATTAATTACGATCAGATATAGTTTATTTTGATAATAAAAAGTTGCAAACTATACAATGAAACTGCCAGATAAAAGTTATAAATTTGAATCGATACATTTTGACTTTTTGAAATCCTTGAACTTTCACAATTATCAACTATAAAGTTCAATATGACGCTAAACAAACAAGCATGATGATCATCAAAACTGTACTATTTACAGTTACTATCATTGTGCTCTGCTTATTTCCTCCCCTTTCTCTCTCTCTCTTTTCCTCTCTCTCTCTCTCTCTCTCCTTTTTTGTTTGTTATCAGTTTATCTGATTTAAGCACGAATTTTTATTATCAGTTTATTTTATCAGATTAAAGCAAGACAGTTTCTTATCAGTTTAGAGCAAATTATGTAGAAATCAGTAATATTTTGATATAACTTAAACTTTATCTTAATTAAATTCAAAATTAATTATTTGTCATCTTTTCAATTAATAACAAAATTTCGCATTAAATCAAAAATAAAATTAAAAGATAAATTGTTGTTCTGATTGATCGCTATCAATAACATCGAGCAAAGGTCAAATGAACAGAAGATAAATAAATGATACGTGCTTTCGCTGATGATAGAAGCATAGGATGTGGATATCAGTGATGCTATCATTTCTACTTCTCGCTTGATAAGATAATGAGTGATCTTAGCTAACTAATTTATCTATTGCTACTGCGATCATTCAACGGAACATCCTTATTATCACCATAAAATAATGTGTCTATTAATCTAAGCTTTTCCCTAAAGTAATTTGCGAATCTTTTCGCAAATACCCAAAAAGTTATATCATATCAAAAAATTTTCATACCTTCATTCTTTGCATTGAGCTTGGATAACAAGTATCATAGTAGTGAACTTAATTGCACTGGAATTAAAACTTAATTTCTATTCAATCCTAATTAAACTAAATTGGTTGAGTAAATTTTACTCTACCTTTTATTAGTTTGAAGGAATAAAGTGAAGAATATTTTTGTTTATTTTTATGAATTTTTAAAGTATTAAAAATATTTTTTCGTAAATTTTCCTTTATTGTTTTTGCTTAGATAAGTTAAATTGTTGCATTTTTCAGTTGAAGAATGGCAGTATTTCTTTTATTATTATTGCTTACTTTAATTGAAACAATAGTTACAATCGATGAATTAATTTTCGTACAAATTGTATGTTTTACTTTGGTTTATTTAATTAATTAAAATTAGCAGTTGAAATATTTTACAATATTGAAAATACTATAATTCATTTACTTTATTTAGCATTTAGCATGCAAGAAGATGGAATAAATTTAGAGTAATTTTTTGCTAGGTGGAAATTAGCTATCAATCTGCGTGGCATTTTCTTTTTTTTTTAATTTCTAAAATCTCGAAAATTGATTACTGAGCTATTGAGATAAGTACATCAATCAGTTCTTCACTTTATCTTTCTTAACAATTTCTATCTAATTCTTATTTCTTTAATTAAAATTATCAGGTTTGGCGACATGGTGATCGGGCTCCAATATTTGCATATCCAACCGATGTTCATAAGGAAGAAGCATGGCCATACGGTTGGGGTGAACTTACAGCGGTCAGCAGATATATGAAATAATCTTTTTTCTTTAAATTCAAATTATTATCAGCACTGATTACTAAGTGTTAATTAAATTAAGCTTGGGATGAAGCAACAATTTGCTCTTGGAAGTCTTATACGACGGCGATATATTGAAGAAAATCATTTCTTGTCGCAAAATTATAAACCTAAAGAAGTTCGTTTTTTCTTTATTTTTCATCGAGTAAACTTTAATTTAACTTCTAATTTTAATTTGTATCAAATAATTTCCATTGTTGTTCAACGTTTTTTCGAAAAGAATGAAAAATTCACTGATAAATTAATTGGATTAAAAAATCGAAATCCATGAAACAAATAGAATTTAAAAGTAAAAATGGATAGTCAGTTTTAAATCAGAAATTCGAAATCAAAATTTTTGAATCAGAAATGTTATTATATTATTATTAAGCTTTTAAATCAGAAATTTCACAAGTTGTTAAATCAGAATTGTATTTAATTTTATAATGAGTAAAAATCCAAAAATGAAATGCAATAAATATTTTTTGAATTTTAATTTTATAAAGATATTTTTTGATTAATACTTGCATTTCTAATATAACTTACGTAATAATTTCAGAAATTAAAATGCTAGGGAAAATGTTGAATTCTTTATAGTTGTATATTAGAAGTACCGATGTAAATCGAACATTAATTAGTGCTATGGCTAATTTGGCTGGTATGTATCCTACAGGAATACCTGGAAAAGATTATCCTAGCAACAAGCAATGGCCATCTCACTGGACACCTATTCCAATCCATACCGTCGAGCAACAGAATGACTTTGTAATTCTTTACTTAAATAATTATTTAATTCCTATTCGTAATTATTTAATTCTAATTCTTATTTAATAATTTCCGATGTGAATAATATATGATAATAGCGAAATTTGAAAAGCTTTATGCTTAGAAAAACATTCAGCTAATTCCATTTTAATTCGAAATAATTTAATTTTTAATATCAAAATTACTATACAAAGTTTGCATCGTTGGATGCATAATTTCTAGAAGAAAGAAATGAATGAATTATCCGAAAAATTTACTTAAGTAATTTTCAAAACTTTACTTAAGTAATTTAAGGTAGGAAACGTTTTTTGTCGATGCCCTCGTGTCGATCAATTAACAACTTTTATTCGTTGCAGTAAACAATACCGGAAATTGGTTGATGAAAATAAAGTAAATTCATTAGATATAATGGTCAAAAAGATCTTTTAGTTTTCCGGAAAAAGAAAACTAACTTCGAACGAATTCAGAAACCAGTTTGTTTATCCGGAAATTCTTCAAACTATAAGGTTCCAAAAAAAAAAACGATTGAATTTCAATTACTGATATTTTGATTTTAGTTCTTTCTTGATTTTCTAACTAAATCGATAAGATATAGAAAATGATGAATAGAATTGGCATAAAGCATTAAAGCAGGATTAATCGAATTTTGAAACTTTGAAATAGAGTTATCAAAAATTTTTAAACAGCATCAATACTTTCGTGAATTTTTCATTGCTTTTAATCTATCTGCAAATTTTGAAACATTTTATGATAATTTAAAAGTATGAAGTGCTAGCTGCAGAATACGAATTAATTTGTTACTTTATTATTACATTTCTTCACTAAATAATTTTTATTACTAAATATTACTAGGTCATTTATTAGGTTATCATCTGAACCGCTAACATGTATGAATTTATATGTGCCAAATATCTTTGCGACACCGTTCTGCGACATTTTTATGATACTTTCATAAATTCATAAATTTTGCCTCCGGTTAATCCTTTACTCTTTTAGGAGTTTTTTGATTACGTAAGTGAAAAAAGTGGTATGAAAGTGGACTTGGAAAATATAGAAGCAATTCATGACATTCATTATATAGAGGTTTAATTTCATTTTTTTTCCGATTCGACTTTACTTTCATGAGATATACTTAGATGATAACAGTATCATCAAATTCTACCTATCCAACCTTTTGCTAAATCATAATTTCTCATGAAGAAACATAGTCTCTTGATTGATTTAAATTGATTTAAAAAGTTCACCAGGTGAATGCTTACAAAATGTAGATTGATGGAAGAATGATAAGAGTTTCATGAGTGTTAATGAGTTAATTATTTAAGACAATACACAATATGTCACAACCATCCTGGATCACTGCCGATGTTTCCAGACAATTGCGCAATTTATCAATGATTACTAGTAAATTCATATATGGTATTTCGGTACCACATATACCAGAATTGACTAAACTCAGAGGAGGTAAGATAAGATGAACATCTCCAAGAGTCTATAAATTCTGCTAATATGAAATGTCGTTGATAGGTAACCTGGTAAATAACTGATAGATTAGCTCGTCTATAGATAAGCTAAGAATGACTATATTATCAGTTGATAGATTGGAATGGCTAGTTCAGTTTCATTTTGAATTTTTTAGAGATATTCACATATGTCCATATTTGAATACAATTATCATTTTGAGTATAACTATCATGACTATAAATATCATTTTGAGTAGAACTATCATGAGTATAAATATCATTTTAAGTATAACTATCATGAGTATAACTATCGTTTTGAGTATAACTATCATAAGTATAAATATCGTTTTGAGTATAACTATCATTTTCTAAAATTTGCGTTAATGAATTAATTATGAATTGCGCGAACTTGAAATTTCTCATGTTTTTTAAGAACTATATTTAATGTTCTTTAAGCTCAGGTTTAAATTGAATTGAAAATTTTTGATTTATTTTGAGATTTAAAATGAAAAGTTTTTCTAATATTTAAAAAAAGTAGAAAGACTTTTTATTTTAATTTTAATTTTCCTTCACCCTATATTCAAAACACCGATCTAAATTTCAGTAGCACTCTGAGCTAAGCTAAGTTTCATACTTTAATACTCATGGTGACTTTGCTTAGCTGAAAGTAACATGTGCAAGAGTGATCAGTAGTAGGCAAGAATGGTCACTACTGGAAAAGTAATTGATTCAAAAGTATCAAAAATTAAATTGCGACTGTATTAAAAATTTTTAAGATAAAATGATCGATGTCCAGAGTTATTGATTACTTGTGACACTGATACCTTTGGTACTTTCAGAAATTTTCATGGATAAAGTGTGATTTTAGGTAGTTTACTGAAGCTTCTTCTGGAAAATATAAACCAGAAGAAGCAGTGCTTATCGAATCCGGAAAATTCCGATTGTTTATGGATTCTACAGCGCAAATATTTCGCCCTTTCAGCTGTACGTATTTCGCCTATATTGCAACTCAAATAATTATTTGGAAAAAAGAACCTGAAATTTCTCAGTAAAAAAAGGATTAAAGAATGGAAAATTTTTCTAAATGGCATAAACTTACTCAATAAAAGGATATTTAAAATAATTTCAACAATTCAAATTTGAAAAACTCAAAGCAAATATTTCTTCAAAAATAATTTCAATAATTCAAATTTGTAAACTCAAAGCGTAGAAATATCAAGTAATGAAGTATTATTGAGTAAGTTTATGCTATTTAGTACTTCTAAATTTACTCTATTCTAATTTCCAATTATTTAAAAGCATGACACAACAGTTGCCGCTTTGTTAGCTACACTTGCTGATGAAAAAATTTTGGAGAAAAGTTTACCACAATATACTGCTTCTGTTGCAATAGAGCTATGGAATAGAAGTGATATAGGATTTGCAGTAAAGGTATTTCTCTTCATATTAAACTTTAATTAATAATTAATTACCTTTATTTAGTTAATTTTTTCTATTAGCAACTTTTTTATACAAAAATTTCATTGTAAAATTATTAATATCATTTCATTACCATTTTTCAAGCAATTACTTTCATATCTAATATATTGTTTATTTACCTATTTTAATTAATTAGTACATTGGGATAATTTTTAATGCAATTAATTAGTATTATTTCCAACAGTTATTAAAGTTTCAAATTATGATTTCATGAATGGAACATTCATAATTTGGAAATTTAAGTATATTCCCCGACTCTTTCAATTGTATTACAGATACTTTTTCATGAAGCATTCCATTATCAGTATCATGCGATAACACGTTTTACAAAAGGATGTCCGCCGGATAGTGATTTCTGTCCATTGGATATTTTCCTGAAGCGTTCAAAAATTTTCCTACCTGATAACATCAAGAAGGAATGTTTACCAAAAAACGAAATGAATGAATCAATTTCTAGACTGTGCAATATTACGCTTGTTTAATTTTAAATAGTTTAAAATTATTCTCGTTATTCATTGTATGAATTGAAGCAAACAGTTATTTCTCGAAACTTTCTTTAGCTAATATTATAATTATATGTTCATGTTTCTAAAATTATCACGATTAATTTTCCTTTAAATCTCATTCATATTTCAAACTCAAGCAGTTAAAATTTTCAAAATTTGAAATAATTGTATTCAAAAATTTATTCACAATCATTAATACCCTGTTATCAACTTGTTATCAATGACACTTCGTTCTGTTATCTTGTTATCAATGACGTGCTCTGATGATCATTCACCTACGATCATTCGATTGACAATCAAGTGCAACCACTTGCATGATCTCATGAAATTACGGTAAGTTTTCACTACCTGTTATCAACCTGTTATCAATGATACTCTGTTCTGTTATTCTGTTATCAATGATATGTTGTCATGATCATTCATCTACAATCATTCGATTGATAAGCGAGTGCAGCGATTTGCATTATCTCAAGGACTTACAGTAAGTTTTCACTGATATCAGAGAAATCACAGTCACAGTCAAACAGTAATCAGTGATAACAGTTATCAGTTATTTATTCCATTTGATGCATATTTATTTTTGAGATCACGAAGCGAAAAATTATCTAATTATTTCGAAATTATACTGTAATATTGGAATCGTAATAAATTTAATCGAAACTGCAAACAGTTTTTGACAATTTCAAAAAAATTCAAAAGGTACAAAAGGTACTTTTCAGTCACTAATTAAGTAGTGAGAAAGAAGTCTGAAACAGTTACTAAATTAATTACTTCCAATTCAATTTTCCATAAATTATAAATAAATTCAGTCAAATTTAAAAGGAAGAACACTAAAACAATTACCAAATTAATTATTTTCAATTCAATTCCATAAATTATAAGTAAATTTAGCTAAATCCAAAAGTACATAATAAAAAAAGTTTGCTAAACTTCAACGTAACAACTCATTTGCATAAATGCCTATGAGAGTTCTATGTGTTTTCATTTCTAAAGTAATCATTCGTTTCTTAATTGTTTTTATCACATTGAAATATTTAAAAATTCAACTAAACTATTTTTTCAATAAATTAAAAAATCATTGCACTTTATTTGTCTTAATTTAATTATTGCATACATACATATCATATATCTTATCACATTTGTCTTATAATTATCAGGCACTGATAACTATTTTAATCATTTCCAGATCTTTTAATTAATTATGCAAATATTTAGCTAATGATATTATATGAATGTCAAAGTGACAATAATAATAAGACGCAGAGAAGTTGTGACAGCTGCGCATTCATCAATTAATTCATTAATTAATTAATTGCGAATGATAGCTACATGAAATGTATATGTGTACACATATGTGTTGCAACAGTTGAACTTTAGGTAATTTATTTCTTCGGCTTCACTCAGTTGTTAATCTTATCATATTCTCTCCCCGAATAATAGATGTACCTCTCGCGGTACATCTCCCAAATCTCTCGGTGAAATTTAAATTTCGATCGGTTGGTTTGGGTCTCGTAGGGAATGATTGTTTGGAGATATGTGTTGATTGTTTTTGGGTTACTCAATTGAGTCGGTGTTCCTAAATATTTATTGTATACTTTTGTCCTGTCGGTGTGTGTCTGTCTCTGTCAGTATTTGTGTCTGTTACGGGCGGTTTTGGTTGTAGTTTTTTTTTTTCAAATGAAATTGTAATTTTCAATTGAAATGTTTTAACGAAAAGAAAAGCTTATCTCTCAATTATTTCAAATAGGATTTTGGAATAATAGAAGCGGTTATTACGCTACGTAATCGATGAATGGGTTCGCCAACGAGCTCAGTTCGTTATCAGATGACGAAAACGAGAATAAAGTTTGTACTTTATAGTATTAATTATTTTATCTTTCGTTTTTAACTTGTTAAAATTACGTAAAATCATTGCGTAGTAAAGATATTTTCAAAAATATACTTTTTTCTTTGATGAAAAGGGTCGTATTTCATTTCAGTCTTTTTTCTTACTCCCTCAATTTTCATTTCTCGTAAAAAGATCAAGTCTGATCGATAAGCTATTATTCCGAGAAATTCAATCATCTTCTTATCTTATCCATGAAAGTTTAGCAAAATTGAGATATGGCAATAATCCATGTATTTAATTTCAAATACAGGTTTTTTATTTAATAAGCTTTTTAGGAGATTCTCGAAATCGATATACGTACCGAAATAATTCGTGTGAGATTTCCATCCCTTTCATTACATATTAGCATTGCCGATTTGTTGTGTTTAGCTGAAGGTGAACTACTCAATGGTACTATTATTGATTTCTACTTGAATCATATCAGATGTCATTTAATGCAAGATTCGTATGTTTCGTTTATTTTTTTTTATTGATATTTTCACACATTACCACATATATATTTAATAGGCTGCTTTTTTCGTTCAACTGTTGATTTTATTAGTTGAATTGCAACGTTTTGTTCTATTTGTTTCCATGCTTCAAATTTGGCAATTATAATTTCTAATCCTTGAATAAGAAGTGATCCAAACTCTCTTTCTTAAATCTTAATGTTTCCAAGCATAAAACCTCTTATCATAATGATAAGCCCGTCTATGGTTGCATTCTGGTGTAAGTTAAAGGGAACGGAATTAATGCTGCTGCAAGATGCAGAAATATGCGTACATTTAATAGTAAAATTATCTTATGGTATGGCATCTTCGATAATATGAAATGATTTCACCGTAAGATAAACGGTTACCGTTGTGTGCCTCTGGAGGTATTGTTATATTTACTGAATGATTTAATTAGTTTGTTTGTTTTAAATATCATTTTATAGAAATTTGCGAATGCACATATTTCCATCGTTATTTTGGGGCAATTTGAAGTCGTGGTTCAGGAATTTAAATGTTGACGGTGTTGAAGGGTTTACAATGACCGAGGTTGGTAGCACTGATGGAGTAAGTATTTGGAAAATCATTGCTTATTTGTAAGATATAGTACATTTTTTCACTATATCTCCTTTGTCTCTTACTTATTTCTACGTTTCATTTCTACCACTTTTCGTATTCGTTTTGAGAAAGTTGTAGGTAATTTGGTGCAATTCAATTGTGTTTCGTATTCCAGAGATGTTAGATCCTAATCAGATAATTTTAGAATAATTTCCTTTCACATTTAAAAAATTGTAGGTTCAATTCTAGAAGTACTCTCTGTATGTGCCTGTATTTCCAGGCATTCTAAAGACATTTGAAATATATTTTACTATTGAAAATATATTTCTAAATCTTTCTCGATATCGATGTAATGAATTCGATTCAGTCTTCAAACACTTTATTGGGAATCATTCAATCAGATATATAATAAATGGTTAGTTAAGTTTCATCTTTTTTTAGGTCTCGAATCCAAGTTCGATTCAATATTGGTTTGAAGATGAAGATATATTTGATGCAGATTTTCTGGTGATTCCTGTTAACGAATACAATCATTGGTTGGAGTCAAGATTTATTGAATATTCGAAATTAAATTTCCATTTCAATCCTTTTTTTGATTTAAAAACGGGAGAATCAACATTACATTTGCACAATTGTCTTTGTTAAATTAAATAATAGTATTTCTGCTATAGCGGAGAGTACAATATTTCTTTAAAGGTGTTGATTTATTGATGAGAATTTTATTCGTTTATCATACCACTTTTTATATAGGCAAATTAATTTCAGTGCCATTGAAAATCAATTTCAGGTCCCTAATAATAATCTCAGTGTCATGTTTAACAGCGCAGTTATCCATTTCGGAGCCTTTGATAATAATTTTTGATTCACAGCAATCCGTTGAACTTCCCTGTACAGAAGATATTGTAAATATTCTCAAAACTTTCCTTTTGGTGAGGGTATCATGTTTTTTTTTTCTTCTAAAAAATTTACCTATAGGTGCATATAATTTTTTCCTTATGCTTGAGTATCCTCGTTGAAGATGTATCATTTCTTTTAATGAAATCTTGATATTTGAATTGATTGAATTATTTTTCAATGATTTAATTATCAATTTGATAACTTATTCCCATATTTCTAGAGTGCTGCATCATTAAATTACTGTGAGTAGTCTCTTGAAAATTTTGATGCTGCTAATTTACATTCTTACATTTTTCTGAAATTGTATCTCTGTCAAAGTGCTAATCAGTTTTAAACATTATTTGCTTCAGCGAGCTTCCGAATTGAGTTCACGGAAGGAAAATCTGCTGACAAAACAAATCAAAACGGTGATACCAAAAAATTTGCCTCAGCAAGAAAATGACGTTGACTGCGGTTTGTACATACTGGAATATGCACAGCGTTTCCTTCTCCAACCTCCTATCAAAGTATATTTTTAGATTTCTCCGACGAGTTTAATCATCATTATAAGCAGTTTAAGTCATTTGCTACTTAATTCGAAAGCAGTATTTAATGTTCCAACGTAAGATGCGCTCATGTTTTTGTGGAGAACTTTTCCTTTTAATTTTAATTTATTTATGTGACGCGAAATAATTATTTTTAGGATCTTATGTTGTACGGTGATTTTGATTTCACATTGCACTACCCGGATTTCAACATAACCTCAAAGCGCCGAAGTATTCGTAATGCTTTATCAACACTTTGTGCCGACAGTAGCAGATGGTCACAATTTTTTGATGTTGAACAGTAAGTTTTTTCTATAAATTTGTGTATGGGTTAGGGATCAAGACTTAGGCTTCATCATGTTATGGGCATTAAACTGATTTTTCGGAACATAGAATTTTCTATTTTGATCCCAGAATAAGATAAATTTTTCTTTTATGCATCTTCAATTCTACTAAGTTTATAGCATATTTTCAGATGCGATACAGTTTTGGATTGGAAGTAATAAATTCAAAACGGGCGATATTTATTCACATTTCTAACGAAATTGATATCGTTGTAGTTCATGTATATTTTCTCCTCCACTAAGGACTTTTTTTATGTTATCGTAGGGAATGAGTCACGAAGTGAGTTGTTCGTCGTCGGGTATAGTTTACTGCATTCATTCTACATTCTGCATTTCTCTTTCTTTGTTTTTTATTTGTGATTTCAAGAGAACTTCCTGCTGTCCCAATTCTAGTTCATCGGGTTTTTTAGGCACACCTCAACAATTAATTTATCGAGATTACTGTATGACTTGTATTTTGCTTACTACCAAACGGTTATTTATTGATACAATGTAAATAGGTGATTTTTTTTTTCATTATCTGTATTTCCACTACGAATATTTAATCACACTTATGCTAATGAAGATAATTTATTATGATAGTAATGAAATAAATAGAGTATGATTGGAAAAACCTTGCTCTTACATCCTGCTTCATGCAATAAGACCTAAGCAATGAAACATCGCATCTTGGTCCTGGAATTTCTGATAAGCATATGGTAATATTGGTAGTAATGTTCTCTCATCTGTTATCTTCTTTGGTCGTATTGTTCCTTTTTCTGATCGGTACTTTGCGTTTGTTTTTTATTGCGGTCATGAACTAAGATTTCAGCACAGGGAGTCCCGAAATTAACTACCGCTGTGTAAACGACACATTCAAATATACGGTTGAAGCAAATCACAGTTATTCTTACTAAAATACTGCATTGCAAATGAAATCGTAACAAATATTTTGATATATAATACTGAGATGCAATTAATTCAAATAACATTATTGTTGGATTTGAGAAGGGAAATTATGTACAAATTGCAGGGAAATGATAGGAAATTCTTGAAAACAAAGAGAATTTTCAGTTATTGCAAATTAGGAATAAGGAAACATTGTTTTAATGAATGATGAGATCAGAAGAGCTAACGAAGATCTTATGATTTCAAAGTTTGCTTATATATATTCTAGGATAGTTGTCATCAGGAGTTCAGCAAGTGAATGGAAAAACCTGTTGAAAACTTCCTCATATTACGAATAATAGATGATAAGAACATTATAGAAGATAGGTCCTTACATCGTAGGAATTGTGGAAAGAAATAACTTGAAATTGATGAAAGAAGCATTATATACGAATACAAGTAATAGTGCAGTATAATATGCCATTATAATTCAGTGAGTGATAAAATACTTTTAACTCATGAATAATAAAAGAGCGAAGGATATAAAGTTTTACGATATCGACCTGATAACAAATATCAAATATTAAGAGTATTTCTCATGTACTTATTTTACATTTAATATAAAATAATAACCTTGCTGCTTGTGACAGGAGATAGAACGCATTCTTTTATCATAGGTAGTTGGATTCCTGTCCTAATTAATGATTGAACGGAATATATGAGATTTTGGCATCAAGAAGATTCTTTTCCTTACAAAATGATTTTAATACAAAGTTAGAAATTTCCGGAAAAATGTTTGAAAGAAATTTCATTCATTCCGTTGTAACAGCTTTCATGAATGTTGTTAGAGCTGATGATTCTGTTGGTTCATCATCCACCAGTATGTCTGTTTCTTCATGTAATGCTGTAAATACTGGGAATCATTCGATATTTAAACCATGGATAATTAAATTTTAACTAAATTTCATGTTATTCGATATTTGAACCATGGATAATTAAATTTTAACTAAATTTCATGTACTCTCATACCATATACATTTATTTTCCGGAGAAAAATACCTCATTCTTCTCCTATTAGTTTCTTATTTCAACAGGAATGGTTCGATGTTCGATTATTTCACTCAGTGTGAGATATTCGGCAATTAAGGATATATCCGATTAGTGAAAAAGAGAAGTTCATGATTTCAATTTTGAAAATCGCTATAATATTTACATGAAACTATCAATAAATATCTCTTATCTATTCCCAACATCAAATTTTGTAAAAAACTAATGAAGATAGCAGTAACGACAGCAATAATTACAATAATAATGATAATAATTAATAGTTGATAACCATTGATAATAATAATAGTAATAATAATAATAACATACCAACGGTAGTGCCATATTGTTTATGAGATGGTGCATACATGGCTAATAGTAGAAGTACATAAATATTCCACATGCCAAAAGTACCCGTAAAAAAGGCGCTTGATGAATGAATTAATATACTTTCCGATGGATTATCACTATGCATTTGTCCTTCTCCGTACTAAAAATACGATTGGAAAAGAAAGGAAAGAAATCATGGAATATTTAATAATTTTAATAATCTCCTTATCATTTAGTATAACACCTGTAATCAAATGTTTACCTAATCAGCCTAATACTTGTCAAATTTATAGAGATCAACAAAGGTGTTATTGATTTTCCCAATTATATCATGTGATAAGGAGATTATTCAATTATGGAAATTGAAGAATTAATTTTCCACTAACAAATGGGATCATTTTTATCAATCTTCTATCACTCTTCTAGTTTTATCCTTAAAAAGAAAACGAAAATAAAGAGGAAAATTTTTGAATGCACTGTTATAGATAAGTAATTTACTTATTGTATGTCATACACCGTCCAATTACAGTATTATCAGTGTTACCTGTTTCATAATATAAGTAATGATTGTTGCTGCAGCGCATACTAATGTGAAGAACATTAGAAATTTGAAACGATAAATGATTGCTTCAACCTGAATTAACAAAATTCTTATAGTAAAATCAGCCAGAGCTCAATGATTCCTTATCAATAGTTCGAGACTTCATTTCATAAGTGGTAGTAAGATTAAGTGATAAAGTTCTTCGATTTATAGTCTTAACCGCTAAGTTTCTATAAAACATTTGATAGCTTTGTTTCATAGCTTAAGTAATAGTGCTGAAATAAGTAATGCTAAAGTAATGTAGTAATGAAAAAGAACAAATTTAAAGTATCGATGGTTTCATTTATATAATTCACTGAAAGCCATTAGATGTTCAGGCTTCCAAATCTAACTTTTCCTTTTTACGACTAAAACCTATTATCAGATGCATATCCATATACTTCCATTTATTTTTCTAATTTTTATAAAGCTGTCTTTCATAGCTACTAAAACATGTTCATGAAAAAAGATATGTTACGGCTACAGTAGTCTCAGGTGATGTCGTAGCATTACAGTAGTCTTACCTTGTGTCGACTTCTGTGGTAATTTTTATTTGAAATACAAGAAATGAATGAAGTTATGATTCTTCTTAACTTAAAATCACTATAAGGCGTTTGTAATGTAACTAGCAAAAATGAGCGAATTTTGATCTTATCACCAAATTCATGAATATTAATAATTTTATAACTTCATTACTGTAGACATTTGCGCCGCGAACATTCTCTGTTAAAGTTTTATCGAGAATAATAACTTTAGAGATATTCCTCAGAATAATTCTGTATAGAAAATGTGAGTTTATCGAAGTCTTACTAGATTTTAGATGATGGAAAATTGAACTTTTAGATCCAGAAATTTTAATTTACCAACACTCTGATAATCAATAAGTCCTAATTTTCTTATCCAAATTCAGACTTGTATTGGTTCCAATATATTCTTATAATGAGAATAAACTAACCAGAAGAGAATTTTAGCTCTAGCAGATTTCTATACGCTCGATTAGTCTCGCAGTATTGATAAGATTAAATTCACCAACTATTTGAATTTAGAAAATAAAATTCAAAAGGTATTGCCACTTCAAAGCTTCAAAATCTATCAAATATAGTTTTAACTCAGATAAGTGATAAAGGAAGATCAAAGAAAAAATTGTCGAATTTAGAAAAAAATTACTTGCCCAAAAATTCCCTGCAAAAGGCGAATAACTTACTTTCAATCGTCGAATTTCACTATTACGATAAAGTTGAGCAGCTCGTTTCCTTTTAATTGTTATCCATACACGATATACTTTATAAACAAGAAAACCAAAATAGAGTAATACGCAAAGAGATGCTACGTAAATTGATGTATACTGAAATACATTAATATACTCTAAAATAAGTAATCTGAATTCAATTTCAGTAATCTAAAAGTTCATTAAATAATTAATAAATATTAGCAAGAGATATCACTTAAAATAAACGTACCGCTAAACGTGAACCTAATTCAGATGACCATATGCTGAAAAATGGATTCAACAACTGCATGCCACGTTCCGCTATATCATAAATTAGCAAACATGTTGAACCAATTAAGACTGATGTCAAATTTTGCCAATATGAGCTCTGATTAAAATTTACGATTTAAATTTCAAATTCGAAATCTTTTGTTCATTAATCAATTAATATTCTTTCATGCTCACTTTAAAAAACAGTCTTCCACAATAAAAAAACAGTTAATGAACAATAAATTTTGCTTAATTGCTTAATTGCTAAGTAATGTAATAACATTTATAGACAAATAAACTTCTAACATTTAACCTTATTTACAGAATAAAAGGATTAAGAAAGCTTAAATTCAAAATACACTATAATATAATAGAATCACGATCATTACAATCATCAAACAATAACATTCATTTTTTTGCAAATAAAATCACGAACAAATAGTAATTTCAAAAAATTAAACCTACTAAATTATTCCTAGATGTATCATCGATTAGATGTTCACCAGTAAAAATAAGCCAGAAGCTAAATAATATGGCATAGAATAAGCCTTGCCTAATATCACCAATGAGAAGCATAAATGGTGCTCGAAACCATAATGATATCCATTCCAATGGAACTGAAAATTCCACAATTTCAAGATTTAAATTTAAACTATAAAACAGTATGCTAATAACAATTCCTATAATATACTTTCCGATGGGAAATATTAAATTTACTACAGTAATATTGTTTCTCTAAAACTTTCATACTGTAAATAAATATTGTAAATGACATTTGAATGTAAAATGATATCGAAGGCTTTTAATAGTTTCACGTAAACTGATAATGATTAATCCCATTGAGTTTTGTGTGATATTCTAATCATTCGTTCTTAACATATATTCTCAATATATATTTATATGAATTTCTATTCTTGAAAGTTAACAAATCAATAATATTTTGAAAAGCATACAATCAAGAATTGCCAAGCTAATCCCTAAAGCCATAATAGCTTTTTCTAGTAGATAAGAATTTCGATTTAGTGCCACAACACGTTTCCAATACCAAATAACAGCAATAGTGATTAATGGAGAAACGATCGTTTTCATAAATAACCAAATAGCTGTGAATCCACCATTTTGATGAATAGCCTTTAAACAGTTCTTTCATAAGCAAATAAATAAGTAGTAATTAAATGAGAATTAATAAATAAATTATTTAATTTTAAAGATTAGAAATTGTGGTATGAATTTTTGAAAATTTTCGATAATAAAAAGAATGATTGAAAAATTGAGTTTTACTTACGATTACTCGCAAATCATTAATTCTTCCAATGGCGCAATTTGGTGCTTTTGGTTTCGTTTGGCAAAGAGTTTGATTGACTGGTAAACGAATATTGATCAAGTAGAATGGATATGGATTAGAGCCAAGTTCGAATAAATCCAAAGATGCACAATTATAAAGATGACCTTCAAGTTTCTGAAATTTCATCAACTAAATAACAATTCAACCAGAAAATTAGTGAATGAATAGTGTTATAGTAAGCTCAATAAACTGTTAAATAAAATCAATAAAAGAAAATTAATCTTAAAATTTGAAACTCAAATAATTAGCATCAAAATATCTTATACGAGGTAATCAGATTTTACGATATGGCAAGTTACAGTAGCCTCTATCTAGGTTCTATAGTAACCTCTTCGGACTTCTGTATACGGTAAAATAATAAAATGTTAGCAAATAAAATTTACGGTGTCGGGTATATTGCATTCGAGCATTCTAGTTGTATTTGTGGCGATAAGCTCATGCCACAGATTTGGTGGATCGGTGCGTGTTTTATAGCCAAGCCTAACTTCAAGTTGCAAGACTGCACTTGTGGCTAAAAAACAATTTTATGATAAATGTTTACAAATAATTCGTTTAAAAATATATAGATAATTAGTTAAATAGATTTAACTCATTTAGACTGTATATTACTTTAACTTTCGCAAATGATAGTGAATTGATATGATGATAACAGGAAGTGATAAGCGTTAAGTGAGGAAGATAAACTGAGAATTAATTTTCCAAAAAGAGTATGGAACAAGAAATTGTGGCATTCTTAAATCAACTATAATATTCGTTATCATAGTAAAGATACAGATAAGACTTCCAGAGATAGAGTTAATACCTAATTAATCAGTTCTTTACTACTGATAGCAAATTATTGAGAGCAATAGAGTTTAAATGTGGCTGATCAATTATAAATTGAATGATGTGACAATGAAAAAAAAGCAATTCAAAAGCAAATTTGATTAAATTAGAAATATTTTTTATTTTATCCTATAACTTTCCTAAATTAAAAAAAAAAAAAGAAAATTTTAAATTATTACCAAGTGTAAATTTTGGATCATATTCAATGTCTACCTCAAGTAAACCAAGTAAAAATTGAAACCATGCTGAATATTCCAAGCTAATACCATCACGTTGATGTGGCATTTGTGCCACAAATACAATATCACGCATATCGTGATACTGTGGCACATAATAATCCAAATCATGAATTGGATCACAATTCTAAATTTGAAATAATGAAATAGAAAAATATATAGCCTGATATGAAAATTTTTCCTTTAGCCTAATCATTTCTGATTACTAATAAAATTTTTATTTTTGTTTTATTTCGATGATAAATTTAATAACAAAATTAATAAAGTTAATTGACAAAGTTAATACTTTAATTCGCTGAGAAAGCATTAAAAAAAATTTTTCAAATTCAAATTTTCAACTTAATTTCAAATTTCTTTTTCATCTCTTACTGCTAATTAACAAATGAAGTAAATAGTGAAAAGTTGACTGTCTAACTCTAACTAACCGATGGTCTTAGATAAAACCATCTATCAGGATTCCTTCCACCTTCAATATCCTTACATTTTACCATAATGAATTCCATTGAACTAGATGGCTGAGGAGCTGGAAATTTTTGATAATTAAAATAATAATATGATAATAAATGATAATAGAATGGTGATAATGAATAAAATGATAATATGACAATATAATAATATAATATGATAATATAATGATAATATATTATATGATATGATAAAGATGAATAAAATGATAATCTAGTATGATAATAAATGATAATATAATGATAATTTATTATGCAATGATCAAGGTAAATAAAATGATAATATAATATGATAAAAAATAATAATACAATGATAATATATTGTATCGTGATGAAGATGAATAAAATAATAATATAATATGACAAAATATGATAATTCTGATGATTATCATTCATTAATCATTGTTTGATTATGAATTCTTCGTAAAGTAAATTAATATAACATTCAGAATGATTATATCTATAATGAAGTAATATATGTGTACTGAAAGATAAATACGATTGTAACTATTTATTATACCATTGTAATAAGAGAGTTAATAAAGATAATTAATATAATTGCAAGTAAGCTAATTAATTAATTCATTTTTGTAAACAAAGAAAAAAAAACTTACAGCACAGAGCGCCTAATACAAAAAATATGATGAGTGCAGCAAATAATGAAATCAAAATATAGCATAATTTACGATTACTTAGATTTTCAATCACCGCTCCCGTCATTTTTTGTCAACGTGTACTGAAATTGTACTGAAAATGATAAATTTAAATGATAAACATTGATAACAGTGATAAATTTAATAATTAATTAACGTTTAATACTTTTTAATCATTATTAGAGTTAGTGCAAAAATTACAACATAATTAACAATATGTTGATAATTTTAATAATAATTATGAAACGATATCGTTAAGTGATGCAACGTAAAATTACAGAGAATGACGTTTTTCACGTTTCATTCATCTCACTATTATCACAAAATTCACGAATGAAACATTCGTACTATTTGCTATTAAAATTTTTCGAACTTTTATTTTTTATTTTTACGTTAAAAGTTTTTTGCAATTTCATTCACGTTTCTCCGTGTAAATTTTGTCATACTTTTGCAATAAACATTCGAAAATCGATCATGAAATTGCTTTCTATTTTTCCCTTTCTCTTTCTCTCTCTCTTCACTCTCTCTTTCCTTTCTTTTTTTTTCACTCTTCTTGTCTTTCAATGATTAATTAATTAGTCAGTTAACACGATGCTCAAAAATCACATTGAAATTTTTTTTCTTGCTAAAAATTTTTCCATATGAGAAAAACGAAAGACGAAAGATAAAGCTATGAAATGATGATAAAATTTTAAAATGAGTGAAATTTGATCAATTTAAATCGTAAATGATTAATGAAATGAAATATAAATGATGAGGTAAAATTAAAATAGGTAAAATAGAGGTGAAGAGAAGCAGGTGAAGAGGCGGAAAATGAGGTGCCATAAAATCTTTCCACCAAATTACTCTTTCCTCCATCTGTAAAGGATGATTTGAAAAAAAAAAAAAAACCAGAAAACCAGATGTACCATCAATGAACAGCAACCATATGCTACAACAAATTCACAATTTTTCTTCTTTTTTTTCTCCTCTTTGTTTTATCAAGTAATGAATGGATAAAAAAACAATAAACAATTAAAAATAAATAAACAATAAGCAATAAATAATTATCAATGAATAAATAATAAATAAATAAATAATTATCCAATTATTTTATCAAAAATCTTATAATTATCCGTTAATTAGCTATTATTATTATCCTGCAATAATTTATTAATCAGTTACTGTAACTAACTTGATGTACTGTAACAATCAATTAATTATCACTGCTATTACTGTAACCATTTATGTAATCGTTCATTTTTAAACTATATTATTGAAACCATTTATTAATTAGACATTATTACCATATTATAGCTATATTACAGTACTTTATCAATTAACTATAATTGCTATACTGTTACGATTTAAATATTAATAAAAATCTTTTATAAATCCTGTGAAAAATTTTTCCGGATAAAACACAATTTCCCTTCTCTATCATTTACTTTTCTGTTATGATAAATCACTATAAAAAAAAATTTTTTGATAATTCTAATAACAATCTTCCCCTTCTCATTTATTCTTCTATAATAAACGTTCCGGATAATAATAAATGTTCCGGAAAAACTTTCCATAAATTTATCAATAAATAAATCTTGCAGAGAAATTATCCTTTTATTGCTTTTTTTCTTTTTTTTTAATTTTATTTTTATTACTATCATAAATTACATATCAATAAAAGATAAATGACTGTACGTACCTTCTCTTCAAGATATATTATTATTAGAAATATCTGATCAAGAAACAAAAAAAAAAAAAAACGAACGAGAACAAAAAGAGCAAAATGAAATAGACAAACGCGCAACTGTCAATCATATGAAATCCTCGGGGGGAAAAAGCGTCAAATGAAATAGTCTAATTCATTCATTTCATTTTCTTCTGCTTGAGCAAAACTGACCACAATGATATATCTCGGGAGAAAATCCCGAGAGGCAAAATGAAATATCAAATAGCAATAAATTTTTGTCATCTTATTTTTTTTTCCGTCTTTTTCGAATTAAAAATTTTTTTTTTTGCTTATGTTTTTTTCTCCGTATGCTTTTTTTGGTATTGTCCAACAAATTTAAAACAATCAATCTTATCATCAAAATTCTCCGAAATGAATGACAAGAAAGCGAAAGAATAATCGGAAAAAAATTTTTGCAATATGATAGTAATGATAACAATGATAGTAAACATATGATAACTTATCAAATCCAAAACTTTATTTTTTTTTTCTGAAGAAAATAATCTCATATATATTGATTACAATTTATTCCAATTTAATGAAATCTTTAAGATTAAAAAATAATGTAAATTTATACTGCAAAAGTATTTCTGCTAAAATACTAAAAGTAACCGAATAAGGGAAATCCAGAAAAGTATCACAAATTTTACCTACCTGTTACCTATTGTAATTAATAAATGAATTATTGGTTAAATCTTTATTTTTATACAAACTGTTTTTGAAATAAATTTATGCATCCAAATATATTTTACGAATACGTTATAAACTACGTGATGTACGGCATGGATACGTGATATACTACGTGACATATGGCACGGATTTAGGTCTATTTCCTAACTTCCGTCAATTCCAATCTAAATAGAAACCGAAGATGAAAAGAGAGAGAGAAAGAAAAAGAGAAAGAGAGAGGGAAAAAAAATGTCATACCATTTCAAATTCCTTTTTTTCTAATAATTATTGGAGAGAAAAAACAAAACAACCGATGCGGAATTTATATTTATCCTTTCGATTGGACATTTGTCAAAATTAAAAGTTCTCATTTACATAGCTAAGATTTAAAAGAATTTTATTAGTTCAAGATTAGCTTTAAAGAAAATTAAATTGCTTCGTCCTGAAATTGCCTTTCAATTTTTATTTGTTTTCATAAATAAAAAAGCCAAAAAAAAAAAATAAAGGAAAAGAGAGGAAAAAATGAACGACCGTTTTGTTTGCCAAAAATAATTTATTACTTTCAATCAAAAAAAAAAAGAAAAGAAAATTGAATTTTTCTGATAACTTTAAATTACAATAATTTTCTTTGTAAAAACATTTGCAAAGAGAAAAATGCAAAAGAAAAAAATCTTTGTTTGAATGAAAGTAAGCAATTTGATTAATTGTTAGTCACATTTTATGATTTGTTCAAAAAAAGAAAAAAAAATGATCGATAAACGTAACAAGTCGAAAAGCAAAAACGATTATATAAATTCTGATCAGGAAAAAGTGAAAGTTATTGAAATTGAAAATTTAAAATAATTAATCTATTACTTATCATGAAACCTAAATTTTAATTATAAACATTTTATGGTTTACAATGAAAATGATAATCAAGATATCACACTAATATAATTAATATGTACTCGAATTCCAAAAATTAAACTTCATCATCTGCTATTTATAAGTTAACATTAACAAAGCCAAATTATAGTAACGATCAAATTTTCGATCAACTTTTCTTTTTTTTTTTTGATATCAATCGCACAAAATTAAATAGCAATCAACAATGTTGATGATCAAGTGTCACACAAAAATACGATCGATCAGGATCAATTCATTTGTTCATTTCAGCTAATGATTGATTATTCAATTAGCTAACAGCTGCCAGATAATATTTGCAAATAAAACAATCAAAAAGCATTCGTTTTCAATCACGAAAGAGCAATGAACGAAAGGAAAACACGAAAAGTTAGAGATATTATTGCTTTGAGCAGATAAATAAATAAAGGAATAAATAAATGCATTAATTAATAATCGAATAAAATGAAAATTGGAAATTGAAATTGAAATGGAATGGAAATGGAAATGGAAATGGAAATGGAAATGAAAATAGAATATGAATGGAGTGAAATTAGTTGTGTTAAATGCTTGAAAATGAAATAATAAAAGAAGATGGAGGAAGAGGAGAGGGATGAATTGTCGATTCCAATCCAATCCGATCCAATCTAATTCAGCCTATTCCATCCCATAAGCCACAACAACTACGATCAGGCACAATTTTACCACCTCTGATAATGAATAGCATATTTTGACTGATTAGAAGTTATTGTTACTATTCCTCTTTGTTTACTTTTGATAATGTTTTGAAGTTTAAAATAATTTTAACTTTAAATGATTAATAATCAATAAATGCTGTGAATTATCAATAAAATAAAAAAGAAAAAAAGAATTTTAAGAATCTATGAAATGTTATTACTTACTCTAATCGTAAGACTAGCATTTTTAATATCAATGATTTAATATGGATTAACCGGTTTAACCTGCAAATGCTATTACAATGATTATAACAATTGATAGAATGATAAGAGTATAAAATAGTTCTCTTCCCATACTGATATCAAAATTTATTGATCGATTACCTATGATAGCAGTAAATGCATAAAGGTATGATTTTGATTCAGAATTGCTTCGTTTGATGTGAAAGTGGCGCCGAAGAAGAGTTCAACTTTGACCTTCTGATGCAACAACACTGATCCACACTTGACCATTGTTGTACTATGAAGGAAATTCGAAAACTTTTCCCTCATTCTCTTAAGCTAAAATTATCGATTGCTAAATTGTGAAACAACTTAAGCACTTAAAAGCAATTAAAATTGAAACGAAGCTATTCGGCTGCTCCAAACTTTAAACGCCTAATAGGTGGTGAAAAAAAGGAATCTAAGAAACTTTTTCATCTAATGTCTATGATACCATATCATATCATATCAGTTCCTTATCATCTTGTTACTTATCATATTTCTTTTTTCCTTTTGATTGCACATTAAATGTAAGAAAATGAGATTCATTTTAATTTTGCTATAAATGAAAACAACGATTAATCATTATAAATTATCGTAAACTATTTTTGTAAATAATCATTATGAATGATAATTACGAATCATTACTACGAACGATTTCCGGCAGATAATGGCTTTATGAATGGCTGTTGGGCTTATCGGTGATAAAGTATACTGGCAGATAGTTTCTATGAATGACTGTTAGACTTATCATGATAAATGATAAGCCTAACAGTCATTCATAGAAACTTTAAACTCAACTTTAAAGTACTCAGCTTCTTTTCTGTATTTAATTAATACTGAAATAAGCATAGAAATTACTTTGTAAAAAGTAAACAAAAGGAAAGTTAATGAAATTGGAATGTACAAATAAGAATTAAATAAAGTAATGAATTAAACAAATAGCGAAGGAATAAATGAATTATGCAAGCGAAATTATTAATTAAATGATAATATCATAAGTTATGCGTTGTTTAAATATTTATTATGCTTTAATAAACAAAGGGGGGAAGGGAGGGGGAAGAGGAAGAGAGAAATGAGAAACTGAGTAATTTTTATGATAAGAAATTTATTTAAAATGTATGGAAATGATAAGGTATCAGATAAATCAATAAATTATTCATTCGAATAAACTGATAAAATCGGAAATTTTCTAAAATTGAATTAAAAATATGCATGTATTAACAATTTAATTCATTTGATATAACTGATAAGAAATACAGTGATGCAACAAATCAGATAAATTGGTTTATCAGACAATTCAATCTTTTTTTGTAAGCTCTTCTCGACATTTGATAAGAGATATTGATAAATATGATAAAATACTAAGCAAACAACTATAGTGGCAAAAATTGAATTTTCGTTTTTTTTTTTTTCAACTTATCACAATAAAATATTTTATAACTTAAAAGGAATAAGTCATAATAATTCTTATCGTAATAAGTTAGCAAAATTATTTTTAAATTAATTTGCAATATCGAACAAATTTTCAACTATACTGAAATTAAATGATTTAAAATATTAAATTTAAATAAATAAAAAAAATTATGATATGAGAAATTTCAAATATTAAACCAAATATTTTTTTATATGGATGAATTAAAAATGATCAAAGTTTTACTCTTTCCTACTCTTCATTCATTTATTTCCGGAATAAAGGTTAACAAGAGAAAAAGAGAAATATTAGAAGACAAGCTTAAACAATAAATTATCATTGTTAACAACAGCAACAGTAACAGTAACAACAACAACAACAACAACAACAACAATGATAATAATGATAACAATAATAGTAGGCAAATAAGACTTTTATTCCTACTATTTATTAGTTTTTGAAATGAAGGAAATAAGGAAAAAGATAAATTAGAATATGTAAAAGGCAATTTTGAACAACAAATTATCGATGAAAACAATAGCAATGATAGCAATGATAACAATGATAACAATAATAGTAGGCAAATAAGACTTTTATTCCTACTATTTATATTAGTTTTTAGAATGAAGGAAATACAGGAAAGGATAAATTATAAATGTAGGAGGTAAATTTGGACAGCAAATTATCAATAATAAGAACTGGCAGTAACAATAATAACAACGACAATAACAACGTTAATAATAGTGACAAGAGTGATAATAATGAATTTAAAATAGAGAAAATATACGATAAATAGGAGAAAAAATAACGAAAGTAAATTTGAACAATAAATTATCAATGATAAGAGCAATGATAGCAAGGATGACAAGGATGACAACGATGACGACGACCTTCACAACAATAGGATGAGATTGGGATGAGATGGAAGGAGGAAGAGAAGAAGTCATAAAATTGGTAATAATTTTAGGTCCTTTCCTCCTCCTCATCAATCTCCTTCAACCTCTCTGTCCCCTCTCTCTCTCTCTCTTTCTATCTCTCTCCCTCTTTCTCTCTCTCTCTCTCTCTCTCTTTAATTTACATTAAATTCTCTCTGTGACAACAATTTTTTTCAATTGAAAATCATTTTCCTCCCTTATTTCAGCAATGAATTTTTATGATTTAAACATTTAATTTCTCTTCAATGAAAAATTTTTTTCTCCTTACTAAATTTAACTTTGAAATTTGTGATAATTTTAAATCCATTTATTATTTATGACTTTGGGAATTTGTGATAATGTTTAATTCGTTTATTATTTATAAATATGGAAATTTGTGATAATTTCAAATTCATTTATCAATTCTTTATCAAGCAATCAATCAATCAATTAAAATCTATGATAATTTTTAATTTTTTTATCATCTATGAACTTGGAAATTTTTGATTGTTTATTAATTCTGTATCAATCAATCAATCAATTAAAATTTTTGATAATTTTTAGTTCATTTATCATTTATTACGTTTGAGAAGGTTATGAACTTTTCTCATCTACCTTATCAGTAAAACCTTTTGTTAACGAAAGTAATTGTTTTTTTTATTTTTTATTTTTTGAGAAAAGTTTTTAACAATCATAAAACTTTTATGATATTTTCACATTGTAAGAGAAGAATTTTTGTGAATAAAAAATTTTTCTGTTAAATGAAATATTATTTACATTTTGATAAATGTTACTCGCTGATAAAAGAATTTAATAAATGTGAAGTTTTATAGATGTAAATAAGTAAATATATTTATTTGATATATTTTACTTTATCAATTAATCAATCAATCAATCGATCAAGTTTGTATACTCGTTTTGCTATCACTGATTAATTAGATTTATTTTTATACTCGTCAATCTTTCTTTCTTCTTTTCTTTTTACATCTTTTTTGATTTTTACAAGATTGCGCTTTTTTCTTTCTTTGCTAGTGATAAAAATGATTTGATATTATTATTAAAATCAATTTGAAAAGAATTTAATTATTGATAAAAAATTATCGATTGAAATGAGAATACAGTGAATATTTTTATTATCATCATTTAACATTTTACTATTAGCTTTTATTACTTTTATTATCAATGAAATTTAAATTTGAAATGCAAAAATATTACTTTGTAATTTATAATACTGTTTATAAAATTATTTAAATTGATTCAGCTATTTTCTAGTGATCTTAGCAACAATGCTAATTAATGATAACATAACTTTTTATTTTATCATTAATTTAGTATTGATGATATTTGATATGATTATATTAGCTATAATGGATAGATATTTGGTTTGTAATTATTTGATTTGAAATTAAAATTTTCAAATCGTTTAAATTTTAAATATATTTAAAAGGATCAATTGCGCGTCTCAATTTTTGAAAATGATTTTTCCATTTGAAAAGTAACTTTTGAATATGATTTTACCATTAATCAAAATTTAATGACTATAAAATTAATCATTATTATTATTATTTTTTCAACGAATGAAAAATTCAAAAATTCGTTTTTCTTTTTTTTTTGTCAATGATTTTTTTGATATCAATAATTACTTTTATTGTATATTCAAATTAAAATTTTTAAATCATTTAAAAGTTTTATTGCTTTAAAATTTTAGAGTATATGCTATAATTGTTATTAAATTTTGATTAAATTTTTTTCCAAATGGAAAAATCATTTATTTCGTTAAGTATTGGTTATTTTAATTACTTCCTACTAATAAAGTTATTTTTCATATTAATATTGGTATATTTAAATATGTGCATGTGTGTATGAAATGATAGAGAATACCTGAATAATCAAAAAAAATGCTGAAATTTTTATTTAATTAAAATTTATAGCAAAATGTGAATTCATTTTATGGAAATTTGAAATTTTAATTTTCAAAAATTTAATGAATATTAATCTTCTGCAAGCTTTTGCTTTTTTTCTGGTCAGATTTGTAATTAATTATAAATATATCAAATATTCATTTTCAATTATTCATTTCTATTTCAAATTAAATGCAAGAAGAAATCTCATAAAATCTTTCGTGTTCTTTTATTTATTTGTTAAATGATTGAAGTTAGTGATAACTTTGTCTGCTACAGATAAGTATTTTCTAATCGATCATATCATACATATTTTTTCAATGATCCCATAGCATTGAAAATCTATGCGTAAACTTTTATATTTATGATATTTATTTATGATAATGATAATTTATGATAATATTTATTTATGATAATGATAATGATAATGATAATTTATGATAATATTTATGATAATGATAATGATAATGATAATTTATGATAATATGATAATATTTATGATATTATGATATTCCAATATATTATAATATCTTTAAATTGAATCCAATCAATTAATTAATTTATTGCTGATTATAACTTTCTGGATTTTTCATCCTAAAATATATAAGCGCATACGTATATCCACACGTACGCACACATATAGATATATTCGTTACTGCTTATGGATCGATAATTCTTTTGGAAAGTTTTGTGCTAAAGTTATCAAATAAACAAGGTTTAAATATTAGCAAATCCAGGCCATGCCATGATTATATCACCTTCTATTGCACTGTTAACATTACTGATATCAGTGATATCAGTAATTTTGTTTTAGTAAACAATTATATTATAAACAATTGTGAATCCTCTTTATTTTCACCTTTCCAAAATTTCAACGATTTTATCAGAAAGTTCTTTTGTCCTCATATTCGCATATTTATTATTCAATGATAACAGTTACCTGAACCGGTTTATCCGTCATGCATACCTGATCGATTCTCTTTCTTTTATTTTTATCAATTTTCCTCGTAACACGATACAAATCCGTTACATTCTTCAGTATTATTTGCTTAAATTTCTTTCAACACTCTTAAAAAGTAACTTAAAAAGTAAAAGTAATGCTTGTGTTATATTTCACATAATTACTTGAATCACATACGTGAACAGGTAGCCACTAGAATCACATACGTATATATAACGTACGTGTATAGCAAATATGTGAATATGTAACCGATCGAATCACGTACGAGAGTATATAACCATTTGAATCAGTTGTATGAATATATAACCGCTCCAATTACGTACGTGAATATGTAAATTACTTTTTACGTAGTGAACAACAAATTACATATTTAATGTAATATATATTGAAATAATATTTTTTAATAAGTAACTTAATCAATTTACCAAATTCTTCTATGCTCAATTGAGAAGTAATATTTTTTGTAATACTTAAAAAGATAAATGAAAAATAATTTTTATATTTGGAATAAAATATGGAATTTTTATAGTAATAAATAATTTCAGAGTTTATACTATATTCATTAAAAGTGTTTATCAATTGAAAACATTTCAGTAAATAAATATTTCCTTTTTAATTGTTTACGCAAGCATTAAGTTCCTTTTGCAAGTTGAAAACATTCGAACATGAAGAAGTATATTTAATAAAAAGAAAAAACAGTCTTATTTTTACATTTTAGAATCATATTTCAATTTTCAACCTATCCTTTACTAAAGTAATTTTTTTAATTAAGCTTGAAATTATTTCTTTTAACTGACGAATCACTGAAATAGAAATGTAAGCTTTATGAAAGGTAAAAAAATTTTTTCAATATTAATGTTAATTTATTGTAATTTTGTTTTTCAAAGAGAAAAAAATACAGTCAAAACTTTTTTTTTAACTATTAATATAGTCTTCAAGTTAGTTTAATAAATTTTTTGATAGGAAATTAATTCGCTTTCTTCTCTCTTCTCCTCCTCTTTCTTTTAATCCCATTTACTTTATTTATTTTCTCGAAAAGGTTAAAGTAATTTTATATTTATCTTCATGAGAAAGTTAAAGTAATGCTTACTTACCTTCTCGAAAAGGTTAAAGTAATTTTTATTTATCTTCGTGAGAAAGTTAAAGTAATGCTTACTTACCTTCTCGAAAAGGTTAAAGTAATTTTTATTTATCTTCCTGAGAAAGTTAAAGTAATTCCTACTTATCTTCTCGAAAAGGTCAAAGTAATTTTTATTTATCTTCGTGAGAAAGTTGAAGTAATCTTAAAAAATCCGAGATTATGATATAAATCGATAATTTTATTCATTCTTTTTCTTTTTTACAACAAATTTTATCGTAAATTGAAATTTTTGAAATTGGAATAATCGCTATTTTTTCGTTTTCATGAAAAAAAACTCATAATTGTCCATCGTTTTAAAATTATTCAAATTTGCACGATGAAAAGACATTTTGAATGAATGAATGTGATTAAAACCGGTTTATCAAAATTGTCGCAATTCATTTTTATGTGTGCACACATACACACACACACACACACACATACACACATACGCATACACACATGCACACATACAGACACAAATATGCATACATGCAACACAAATACATTGAACATGCACACACACATAGAAGCGCATGCACATACACACGCATGCACACATACACACATACAAACGTACGCATACACACATACCTACAGACATACACAAATACATAAAACTGCGCATGCAAACATACATGCATACGCACAAACACGCACACACATACCTACAGACACATACACAAATACATAAAACTGCGCATGCACAAATACATGCAGGCGCATGCACATAAACACGCAAACACACATGCATGCGCACAAACACGCACACACATACATACATACATACTTTTCGGGAAAATACGTAACGCATATGCATACAATATATACAGATGGAAAAAAACATAATTGATAATTTCAAAAGATTTGGTGGGATTGTGTATATATGCAAGATATGTTCACGTTTACACGTACGTATATACAGGTAGATATGCAATACAAATACGCTTAAATACACATACAAACGTATAAAACACGTACGCACGCATATACCGCACAAATACATACATATACACGTATATAACACATACGCACACATGCGAACACGTATGCACGCGAACACACATGAACATACATAGATATATATAACACATCAACGTACATGTATGCACGCACACGCACACGCACATGCGCATGCACACACGTACAGAAGACATACGCACGGATATAGATACAGAGACATACGTAGACATGCATGAGACGACATTGAAGGAATGGATGGGTACGTAAAAGTCGTTATAGTTGACTGGTTATCAGGCGATGTTGTTGTTGTTTATTCTATTTCAATTTATCGTTGAATTCCTTCGTTTTTCCATTTTAAATTGGCAATTAAACAATTATCATTATAGGTTTACCTGTGTTTATGTTTTGGAAAATTTTCTAATTAACAATAAAATTATGATATTAATCAACGATATTGATTAAATGTTAATTGTTTTTTACATTTAAAATTTGTTATTTTTTCTTTTTCACTAAGGAAATTTTCATTTTGCAAAATTTAAATTCAACCACCGCTAAAAATCATTGTGATTGATTTTATTTGAAATTAGAATAAACTTTGTGCTGGAGAAAAATTTTTGTAATATTTCATGAAACTGTTACAGTTAATTTCTTTTTATAACATTCATTTAATCAATATCGATAAATTGGAAATTTTTTTTTTCTCGGATTATTTTTTTACCCTCGGATAATTTATTTCTATTCCTGGTAGAAGATTCTCATCTGTGAAATCATATGAATGTTAAGAAATTCTTTTTTTTTTTTTTTGATTACTTAGAATTTTGGAGTAAAAAATTTCAAAATTATTTCAATCAAAATCATTTTTTACTCATTTGCACATTTAAATTTTGTTTAAATATTAAATTATTATTTTCGGTCATGATAATTATCATAATTTTCAATTATTATGATTAAAATAATCGTAATTTTTAAGTGTAAAAAAGAAAAAATTCCAAACTTTCCATTAATTTTTTAAAATGATGGAACAACAATAGAAGTATGAAATGTCGAAATATCATGGCAGTATTTGAAACCGATGAAAGAATCCGGATAAAATGATAGATTCCGATAAATAATCAGGTCATCATCAACCATCGCTCCCTCTCTTTCAATTATTTGTATTACAATTCATTGTTAGAGGTATTACTGATGATGATAATGATAACAGTGATGATGGTGGTGGTAGTAGTAGCAGCAGTGATAGTGTTATCATAAATGCTTAAACAGTCTCTTTTTTTTTATCAGTTAAAATTATCACTGGAAGATTATGATGGTGGTGATGATGAGAGCATGATGATGATGATGGTGGAGTTATCACAGATGCTTAAAATGCATTTCCTTTTTTTTATCAGTTAAAATTATCACTGAAAGATTATGATGGTAGTGGTGATGAGGAAGATGATAGTGATAATGATAAAGGTGATGAGTAGTGTTGTCACAGATGCTCAAACCATGATAGCAATAAGTGATAGTGTTATCACAGATGCTCAAATTGTCTTGTTTTATTTTATTCAGTGAAAATTCTCAAAGTATTTTTTTTGAAAAAAAAAAGAATTCTCTTCGATTGTCTTAAATATTCAAATTGATTTGTTCGCATTCATTGATTATTTATTTTTATTTTATTACTTTAATCTTTGTATAAACAAAATCTATGATTAGAGTAAACAATTTCCATGAAATGTTAGATTGTAAACAGCTACAAAAATTTCTTGAAAACATTTCACTTATTAATGCTAATATTCTACTGCAATTATTTTCACCTTTCACCTTTTCCTTTTACGCTTATCAAAATTTTATTTCTGATAAAGAAGAGTTTATCATTGAGGAATGAAAAGAGGAACGTCAAGAAAACGTCAAGTGAACTAAGATGAATCACTTTACCCTTCACTTCATTTCAATATCAAGTAATTTAGAAGTAGTAATTAATTTCTCTATATATAAGGTAATTTTATACTGTAAATATATAATGAAAAAATTTTCAATAACTTACGTAAAGTGAATATCGCGTGAAGTATTATCTACTTTTACTTTTACCATGTAGCAAAGTAAATTCACTAGCAATGATTAACTTTCGTTTACTGTGAAAATATTTTTTGTTTATATGACAATATATTTCTAATTAAATACTGAAACACTCGTTGTTGTGAAATTGATAATTCTATTCTCGTAAATTTATCAATGAGTTCGATACTTTTAAATTATTTAACGATGCGGTTGAAAATAATAAATCATGAAACTAGTTTCGATATTGATTAATTAATTTTTCCTACAATAATGATAACAACACTGATAATCTTAACAATAACAACAACAAAAAAAGGCAACTAAACAAACTAAACATTCGGAATGATTCGATTGTTTTTGCTATAATTTATTTTACCTGGAAAAATTACAACAAGTTTCAAAAATATATTTAAAATCTTTGCCTTTAAATTTTGACTTATTACACTTTTCATATAATCAAAATATATGTTTATCATGCATATTTATTAAGTAATATTATTAAGTAGCACATGCGTTAACTCTTAAATTAGTATTATTATAATTGATTATTGAGTTTTGCGTAAATTATGAAGTATGGAAATGTTAAGTAATTCTTGTGTGTAATATTTATATTTATAGTAAGTCGTGTAAGATGAATTATGCAAAATTCAATAATCAATAATACTTAAATTGAGCAATTAGATGAATCTTCAGGTTTAAGATAGTCAAATATCGTTTACATCAAAACCTGTCTCCTATTGTTCCGATTCCGGATTTGTCTAGGAAATAATCTGCAGTATTGATGATCATTGTGGAACTATATAGGGAATAATCTTTGGTAATAATGGTCAGTCTGGAAATATAGAGAGAATAGTATCGGTGGTCATTCAGGAGTTATATAGGGAAAATGATCTTCAGTAATGATGGGTTACATTGATTCTTTCTATATCTTTTTATCAATATCAAACTTATCACACATCAAGCTTATCACATATTACTGATAGTTTTAGTTATTACTTTTTATCTTTCACTATTTTTTTTCTTTTTAAAAGATATTTCCGGATTATTAATGCAGTCTTACTGTTGGATTTATTGCTAATTGTAGATCTCTGTTTTCAATTAATGAAATTATAAAATTATTCCATCACTAAGTTCCAATTCAATTTATTTTTTATTAATCTGTAATTCAGTTCTGAGAATTTGTTTAGTCAGAAATGAAATGACAAATAAAAATGATGGCAATTATGCAATTTCCGTAAATGGATTACCTGCAAGAGGTCGGATGATTGTTAAATACGTATATTAAGAGGGACGGAGAATAAAAAGGTAAAATTTGCAAATTGAAAAGGGATAGAATTTTAAAAATTAACCAAAGTCCTTTTTAAATCGAAGATAATTTGAATTGAATTAATGCTAATGATTTGCAATTATCAAAGATTTTAAATCCTAAACTAATTTTTACTTCCTACTTTCATTTAATTTCTGACTTTATTTTTACTTCACGTAAATTTGAAATGTTAAAATCCTTTTTAATATTTCATTCGTTAAATTTGTTATACAGTGAATAATCTGATATTGTTATGATACCAATATTATTATCTGATATTATTGTCATTCACTAATCTAATATTGCCAATAATTTCATTGTTATAATCTGTTATTTGTTTTTGTGGCATTATCATCATGATTCCTTGACCTGATTGATATTTTAAGTTTCTTATCAACAATCCATAAACATGCAGAATTCCGGAGAGCGATTCCAGTTAATAATTATTCCTGATTGCAAACATATCTTCACACTGCAACAAAAATACATTTTATAGAACGTTCCTAATTAACAACTTGCAAAGTTTATATAAGCCAATATGCTTTTCATGTTTCTTATAATACGAGCATTATTGTTATTATTATCATGATTTAGTATCACTATAATTATCATTGATCTATTATCACTATAATTTAATTGTTATAGAATTTCTTTTTTTGTTCTAAGCTTACAAGCCAATAACATTTTTTAATGTTTTTTTTTATCCCTACGAATTTATTTAAACAGCCGAAGTTAAAGTTTTACTGACTA
This sequence comes from Cruorifilaria tuberocauda, assembly GCA_013365365.1. Taxonomy (NCBI): domain Eukaryota; kingdom Metazoa; phylum Nematoda; class Chromadorea; order Rhabditida; family Onchocercidae; genus Cruorifilaria; species Cruorifilaria tuberocauda. The sequence continues at coordinate 60,021 of JABVXU010000081.1, forward strand.
ACAGCTATCCAAAAGTTTGAGAGAAGCTAACTTCCTCTTTCATCCTTCTTACTATCTATTTATAATATTATTTCTTCTCTCTCCTTCTCTCTCTCTCTCTCTCTCTCTTTCTGTCACTCTTTTAAAAGATCATTTATTTTTAAAATAAAAGTCTCGAAATGTTATTACCCTAAATTGCCACTATTGAATAGTTCCTACTCATTTCCATGAAATTTCGATATTGTTAACAATGAAATATCCATCCTCTCATTCTTTGCATCTCTCTGTAAACAAACATGAAAATTCTCTCCTTCTTCTATCCTCTCCTTTCTTTCCCTCTCTCTCTCTCTCTCTCTCTTTCTCTCTCTCTTACAATACACGTTTAATTAAATGTGAAAATATATTTTATCGTTCATTTTCATTTATATCGAAATACAAAATGATGCTTCCTAGCACTTTTAATAAAATTTGTACACATTTTTAATTTGGAAATTTTAATCTCTTTTACTCTTTTTCTCTTTCTCTCTTCTCTTTTCTCATATACTTTTGTAAACCTATGATATCATGATATGATATGATATGATATAATTATTCAAATTTACAACTGCATGCTAATTTATTGCATTTCAATAAATTAAATTTGAAAATAAAAAAGTAAGCGAAAGCTTCTTCTTGCAGAAAATTTCTAACTTTTATTTTTAAAAATACTTGTAGGTTAAATTTAGGTTAAATTTGCACTTAAATTAAATTCCTTTTCATTACTGGATTGAACGATAAGATTGATTTGTTCAATGTAATCAAATTTAATTACATTCTTAGTTTCATTAATTAGTTTATATTCTTACCTGTACTTACAAGTAATCAAATTTTAGCTTTTCCAAAAAAAAAAAGAAATTCAAATTAGGGAAAAATAAGATATTGATAATTTATAAGAGATCATGAGGTCAAAAATATGATATAGTCATATAAATCAGATTTACTTTTTAATACTTCTATGAAAAAAAAGAAATTCTATTTCTTCTTCTACTTTATATTTATTACTTCCTTCTCCTTCGATCTTTCAATTACTTCAATCAATCAATAATCAATCAATCAATAATTCAATCAATTTATTGATTAAGGAAAAAATTAATTGCTAAATTTCATAAAATTCAAATGAATGGTAAAATGGAAAAGAATGACGTAAATATTCGTTTAATAATTTTTTTCTTTTTATTTATTCTTTTCTCTTTCATTCTATTCTTCTTTTTCAATTTCTTCTTTCTCAAAAAAAAACGTTTTGTTTAAATAGAGAGAGGAAAAGAGAGAAAGAGAGGGACAGAGAGAATAAAAATTTAGTAATTTTAAACAAACAACGCCTTTCTCTTTCTCTTTCTCTTTCCTTACCTTTCCTATTTCGTATATTTCGTATAGCTTGCATTAATAACACACAATCTATTTGAATAATTGAATTTTAAAATAGTTATGAAAGAAATATTTTCAAAGTTTAAAAATTGAAATTAAAAAAATTTTATTATATTTCAATAATAATAATAATAATTTGCACAGCAATTATTACTGAAATATTTAAAGTAAAAATTTAATTCGTTGTGATTCGATGCAAAGTAACAAAAAAAAAAATTGTCTATAAAATTAAAGTATTACTCATTTTTGCAAATTTAAAATGAAAAAGTAAGATAGGAAGACGATGAGGACTTTTATAATTTGTTCCAAAGATTTCAATTTTAATAACTGATCGACTGATTGATTGATTGATTGATTGATCAGCTGATGGTGTCAAGGTTGAAATTCCTCTTATTTTTTTTAATGTTTTTCTTCTTAAAATCATTTCCGCATTGCTTGTCTTTTCAAACTTATTGATTCGAATTAAAAAAACTATTTTCATTATAATTAAATCGTTGAAATTATCATATCAGTACCAATTTTTTAGGAAATTTTTTTTTATCTTTTCAATTTCAGTTTCTTTATCAGAATTGTATTCTTCTTTCGCTGATATTTAAATGATTATCAAATCATTCAAATGTAATTATCACGCAAATACAATTGACGCCTCGGAAACATTTTTCAAGAGTAAATAAAATATATTAATCTTTCATTGAGCTTATCAATTCGCTAATCACTGATAACAATAATTAATTGACGATCTCTGCATCGTTTACGATCGATCGTAAACCAATCACGAATAATTTATCGACTGATTTTGATGTTGATTGCGCCCATTTAATTTTTATTCATAAACAAATTTTCCGGTATGATTCTCTGAAAACTCTTACAAGTAAGTAATTGCTTAAGTTATTTCTTTCAAGTTCTTTTTTGATATCATTGTACCTTTCTTATGCATATAATTCGTCCATCAAAATTAAAATTTTTTAACTAATCGATTCAGTGATTAGTTGATTGATTATTGATTTATTGATTGATTGATGAAATTTGCGTTCTTCTCAATTCTTTCATACATAATTTATTCAGAATTTTTATTCAAAAATAAAAAAATGGATCTTTCTATGCAAACTTATATAGATGACAAAATTACTTAAATCTTTTTGAAATCTTTTTCCCATATATTTAAAGAAATAAAAGTGCCTGAAAGAAGCTTTTCATAAAATTATGCAAAAAATTTCATTCAGCTTGCAAAGACCATTGCAATATTTTATTGTATTATTTGAAATTCATTTTATTTTTCATTGTTCTCTTTCGTGATCGCTTTTTTTTTATAGCTTAGAATTATTTTTCAGCTTAAACTCTAATTTATAGCGTATTTTGTGGTGTAAGGCATATTTTTTGAAGTTGAGGCTAAATTATTTCGACTTCTGGCTAAAATTAAATCTTTCATTTTACCAACGCTATTTAAAAGAATACTTTGCTGTAAAGAGGTTCTTTAATTGTCTTACTTTGATACTATTAAGTAACTAATCTCATTACCGGTTAGCAGAATATATTAATGTATATTGACGAGGAATCCTACAGCTTTTATTGCTATCATATTGGAGTGTTTTAGATGTAAAAACTTGTTTGATTTTTCAGGCTCATTAAAGTAAATAAAGTTTTTATACTTTTATGCTTCTTAAAATTTTCATTCATTTTACATACATATATTATGAATTTTTCATTGTTTATAATTTCGCTTATTGCTTGTTTATCTCTTATTTCCTTTCTTTTTATCTTCAATCATTTACTTCCAGAATTACAAGTGCTAAAGTTAATTTATTTTAAATTCGAATTTCAATTCTAATTTCTTTCTCTCTCTCTTTGCCTCTCTCTCTCTCTCTCTCTCTCTTATATCCGATTAGTTTAAAATTAGTTTGAAATTATCACATAAAAAAAAAATTTTCCAATTATATCCAATATACTTCTTTTATTACCGTAAATAAAACAGGCTGATAAAGGAAATGATTGAAATTTTAAAAAGGAAGAAAAAAATTAAAAAGAAATTCGCCTACAAAATAATTCTATCTGATAAATAAATCGAGAATATATGATAAATGGAAATGAAACGAATATAAAATAAAAAATTGGAAATGAATGAATTATCTATTTCTATTCACAAAATATTTTATCGATTTTTTTTTTCTTTTTAAATTTTTAAAAGAAAATGAAATTTACCACTCAAATTATTGCTCCCTAATAAACGATCATCGAGAATTATTGATTGTCTTGATTGATTTTTTTTTTCTCTTCCACATTTCCATTTTCATTTTATTATTACCATGAAATTTCACTCATAATTATTTTCTCCATTAATTTCAGTAATTCATAATTCAGTACTTCAGTATTCCAGTAATTCATAATTTCATTAATTAAAATTCTCAGATATTAAATTATTCTTGATAAATTTATTTGCTGAAATTTTTATATGATTCAAATAAAAGTAAACTTTTTTTTAATCACTAATGATGGTTAAAACTTCCATGAATGGATGAAATGGAATGTTAAATGAATGAATCGAAATGAAATGTTTCTGATCACGTATGTGTTCTTGATTAATCAGAATTGGCATTTATTCTCGAATAACCGTAAAATTTCTGTTAACCCAAATATCACATTAATTGTAATATCTCATGTGTTCTCGGTCAATTGCATTATTTCATGCATTCTCGGTTAACCGGTTAACCGGATTGAGGCTTACAATCATCATACATTTATAAAAAACCGGTTCTGCTTAGTAATATCTCTATAACAGAATGAAAAAATTTTTTCATAAAAATGATTTAGCAGTTTCTAATCATGATAATATTTGTAATCATAGTAATATTTGTAACAGATATGATATCAGTAACAAATATTATTTTACCTCTATTATATTATTTACTAAATTTTTAATATTTAAAATATACGGAATGGCAAAGTTGGGAGGGAAAATGCTTAATTTGCGGAAGTGATAAAAGCTCGCAGAAACGATTGCGGAAAATAGAGCGCAACGAAGAGAAATTGATTTGTAATAATTTCCAGGTAACAATTGGATAAAATGATAGATACGAAATAATTGATTCATTTGAAATCGTGATTTTGTACTGAACGGAACATTTAATTCATTAAAGGTTTGATTAATATTTTATTGAAATTTATACGATGCAATTAATTAGTAAAATTAATACTTTTCCCGTTGTTTGCTACCTTCAATTATCTTTTAATAATTAGCACTTATTCAAAATTAATTTTCATCTTATGTTATTTTGTTTATCTTTTTTTGTTTATTTATTTATTTGTTTATACGATGCAATTAATTAGTAAAATTAATACTTCTCCCATTGTTTGCTACCTTCAATTATCTTTTAATAATTAGCACTTATTCAAAATTAATTTTCATTTTATGTTATTTTGTTTATTTATTTATTTGTTTACTATTTATTACTTTTTATCTATTTACTTATCTGTAAATCAATTAGTTAATTAATTTATTTATTTAATATATTACCCAATTTTCATCCTTAATTCTAGAGAAAAGTAAGATTACTAATGTAATGTTCCTTTTCGCTTAATTCTTTAATTGATATTTGATCTTTCAAGTGTTGTTTATTTCAATAATATTTCAGTATTTCAGTATAGTAGTGATAATTTTAGTATCAAGAAAATAGGTAATACCTTTTCAAAAGTATACTTCTACCTCTAGAAAGTACAGATAAGATAAGTAAAAAAGAAATAGCACCTATATTGAGAGAAAATACTAATTGTTTTTAGAGTTATGAAAAAAGATAATCTTCTGTTATCAATTTATATTATTCCGCTTATCAGTGATATATTTTTGAAATGCTTTCTGATTGAGAATTGGAAGAAGCAAAAGACTGAGAAGATAAGAATTTCTTTCTTTCCCGTATTATTGACATTATTATCACAGCGATGATCTTTGAATTCTTTATTATCAGAAATAATCAGAAAATAAATTAATATTGAGAGCAATGAATTATTCTACGACTGATTATTTAAAACTTTTATAAATTGTTTTATTTTCTCTCCCTCTCTCTCTCTCTCTCTCTCTCTCTCCCTCTCTTTTCTCTTTTCTCATTTCCGAAGTATTTTGCATATTTATTTCTTCTGCAAATTTCAAATACATATCTTTTATTTGTTACCGTTATTAAGGTAATTTCCGTACTAATACGGAGATTCCGGACCGGATAGGCGGATTTGTAAAAATTGTCGGAATTTATGAATCTGCAAAAATATTGAGCCGTTAAAATTCTTATAAAATAAAGAAAGGTATAGCTAAAAATGTTACTTGCTATTATTTACAAGAGTTAAAGAGATTGTTTGGTAGTTTTTCATAACCTTACTGGAAATAATAAATATGATATGATAAGGTAATGGAATTCGATGATACATTATCAGCTTATCAGTCCTGATATTTCATTCCTCGAAATCTAGCATTGAATTTGTAATAAATCAATTTGACAACAGTTTTTTTCAAATTTTTTTTTTACAAATTATCTATTAAACCACATTTAAAATCTTTTATTGTTCGTTTTACCTGTATTTTCCACACTTACAGGTATATTTGTTTTGTTTTTTTTTTGAATGTTCACCTGCTAATTGAAAATATGAAATTTATTATTTGCATATTTTACTTTTTTCATCTATTTTTAAACTGTTAATTTAGTCACATAATATATTTACCTATATGTTGGATGAAACGACTGATCATATTTATTCCAATATTTCATATTCAATTTTGATATTAATTAGAAATTGGATACTTATTTAATTACCGCAAAATTACTCATTTATTTTCTTGATTTCATTAATTTAATTGTTTATCAAAAATCTTTTTACCTTTTGCTTTTCATTTTCTCATTTTCTCTTTCATTGATTACGCCTAATAGTAACTATTTTAAATAGTTACTTACCTTAGACAACAATATGCGACTAATTGCGTTGCGCTATTTTGTGATAGACAGTTTTTTTTTTTTTAAATTAAAATGAAAATTATTATCAAACTTACTCATTTCATTCCGGTCGTTTTGAATTCTAAAAAGTGGTTGTGTTGAGTATTATCATTGTTATCTCAAAATAACTTGTTATTACTAAATTATGTCACTGGATCTTCTTTCATAATTCATCAACATCAGTTAGTTAAATGATATTTTTAAAGTTTTATTTTAATTTTTAATTTAGAATTACTAATTCAACTAAATATACAATTTGAACAGATCAGCGCATAACATTTCTGCATATGTAGAGGATATTTTTATTTTATTTGAAAAAATTCTAATTTGAATTTAATTTGAATTTAAAATAATTTACTTTATATTATATTACAATTGCTAACATTTAAACCTAATGAATATATTCATTGATTTTACAAATTTATTAGCATTAATATGTTTTACTGTTGAATTTAAAAATCTTAATTTGAATTAAAAAAAATTTTAAATATTTTATATTATATTACAATTGCGAACATTTAAGTTGAATAAATATAATTCATTGATTTTACGAATTTATTAACATGAATATATTTTTACTTTGCCATAAAATTATTTCAATTTACTACGGTAATTGTTTTAATCTATGCTTACTTATATATATATGCTTAACAGAATAATTTAATTTCAAAATACGCTAGAATTACTTATAAATCGATGTAAAATTATATAATTATCATGGTTCAATTTTGCTTGCTATAATAGGTAATTACTTATTTTAAGTAATATTTCTTTAGTTACGAATTTATTACAGTTTAGCATTATTGTATTTGCATTAAATTTAGCAGTAATTGTTCATTTTGTAGTATTTTGTAATAATGAAAAAAATTGTTAAAATTTTTTTCAAATAATTTTAAATTAAATTCAAATTAATTTAATTTTAGTTAATTTATAATTTCAAATTATCTCTGAATATGTTCATCAAGAAAAAAAGGGGAAAATTGTCAACATTTTTAGCAATGTTAAATTTGATAGGCAAATAAATTACCTGATATTATTACCTGTCTTATATATTATTATCAAGAATTATTACCTGTCTTATATAGCGTATAATAGTTGTAATATTTATTTCTTTTTCAAATAATTAACTTAAAATAGTTTAGTTGTATTAATGTTTATGAATTCGTGAATTTTATTAAAATAAAATTAATAATATTTTATACTTTCTATCATAATTATCATAGATCATACCTGTAATTATTGAATTTCATTATTCTAATTTTTCTTTCTTCCTTTTTTGTTTTACATTTTAATTAAATACTTTTTTTTTCTATTTGAAATTTCTTTGAAATTTGATTTTTACTTAACGAAAAGTATTGCGGAAGTTAGAGAAATTCGAAAAAAAAAGGAAAAATAAAATTAGCATAGATTTATACTTCTAAATTTAAGTATTAAATTTGATATTCGTTTCTCTTTTATACTTTTCCATTTTAAAGTAACAAGAGATTTATAAACTGGTTTAGCCAACAGTCATCGCTGTCAATCGTCCAATAGTAATTTGAATTTAACTTCATTCAATGAATATTTAAAAGGGTTAAAAGAGGTGAACTGGAATTGATTGATTCTTCGTTCATTAAATTTTATCTGAATTGACTCATCTTCGTCATTTAAACATTCGTAATAATTGATGTATGATTCATTTTCTCTTTCTTCGTTAAATTCCTCAACTTTACTGATAAGTAATTTAAGATACTTACTGTTAATCAGTTCATGTTTCTCTTTGGAAATCTCTCCTTAATATTTGTTTAGAAAAAAGAACAGTTATTAATTAATTAGTATTTCTTTAAGAATTTAATTCTTTCTTTTTTTTTTCCTCTCATTTCTTTGCTTCTTATTCAGCTTATTCAACTTTATTTTCTTATTTTATTCATTTATGAGAAGTTAATAGCGATTATCACAATTATCAGTGATTACTTTTTTTTTGCCTAATTTTCTGATATGATAAAATTTTCGGGAAAAAAAAGAAAAAATTAATATTGCATATAAAGATGGATAGAATAGAGAAGAAAATCAGAATTTCACATTTTAAAAAATGTGAAATTTGGAATTAAAAGAAGACAAAAAAATCAATATCGAAAATTAAAAAGAAAATTTTATAAAAAATTAATCAAATTTTTTTTTGTTTTTAAATATTATACTAAAATAATTTACCTAAACATCTTAGATTACCTAATTACCTAAATTACTTAAATAAATAAATAAATAAATATTTACCTAAAAAGTCGACACCAGAAAATCGGAAAGAAAATTTGATAAAAAATTGATGAAATTTCTCTCTTACTTCTTAAATATTAGACGAAGAAAATTTACCTAAAACATTTCAAATTACCTAAATAAACAAATATTTACCTAAGAAATCAATATTAGAAAATTTGAAAGAAAATTTTGTAAAAAATTGATGAAATTTCTTTCTTATTTTTCAATTATTAAACAAAACAATATATCTAAATATTTTAAATTACCTAAATTATTTAAATAAATATTTACCTAAAGAAAATCAATATTAGAAAATCAATGAGAAAATTTTTTGATTACTTTTTTTTTTTTGCTTTTAGCTCAATTAAAATGTTCGATACGATTGTAAAACTTGTCGCCGACTCATTGCTGAATTGTACAGATGGACCAGTTGGAATTGTAACTGCTCGAGTTTATTTATCCAGTATGCTTTTTCAGTTTTTTTTTTTAAATTTCACTTACTGAATTTAAATTTTTTTCAATTTCAAATATACGACAAATTTATTTGTTCCATTTTAAAATTTAAAAATTTTTAACTTTCCAAGTTTTTTTTTTGTCAATTATGTTTAAATTGTTTTTTTCAAACTTTGCCAATTAATTATCATTTATCAAACATTATAAGCATAGAATTTAAACTTATCAGAGATCAGAACTTATCAGTTCTATTGATAAATACAGTAGATATTGTGAAATAACTTGTAATGTTAATTTTGTAGGAATTGAATTAACCTTTATTGTGGCCCTTTTGGGGTCAACTATTATCTCATTGGTTACTACATGTCTCGGTATTATACATATTGTTTATGTATCATTTTATGTTACACAACAATATCGGCGAGCATTTATTGTTTACCTTGCTGGTACTGCACCGGTAAGCGATTCTGTAATTCAATTAATTATCAACATTAAATAGTTTATTGTTACCCAAGTTATTGATTAAAGTAAGAGTTATCCAGGCTATTGATCAAAGTATTATGCTAAAATTAACAAGAGTAATCCAAGTTATTGATCCAAGTAATATATGCTAAAATTAACAAGAATTTGATATTGATATATGATAAGTACTAATTGGATAGTATCATCTGATAATATCAAATTGTCGGATGATAAATCAAATATATTAAGTTAAATAAATATCAAGAATGATTAAGTAAGTATTTGTCAGATTAATTTAAATTAAAAGTAATTTTTTTGTTTATTTCTGTTTGGATAACTTTTGGGTAACAGTAATGGTTAGATATTTATTTAGAAGAGTACTGGAATAATTAAAATGTATCTTTAAATTTATCGGAAATTCAATTCAGCTCATCGTTTGAGAATAATTTGAAATAAATTTGTAATTGTAGGAAATTTTAGATTTGACAGATTGAATATTGAAAAGCTATTTATTAGCTATTAGCAATAAAAAAACTTAATTTGTTAGCTAACCTGTTTTTATTAATTTATTTGTTATTAATTAATTAATTATTTAACTTATATTAACGTACTGGTTCCAAAAATTCACTGTAATATTAAACTTTAGTTTGTCTCGACGCTTTCATTGGTTTCTATGTATATGCCAAGAGTATGGTTTCTTTCCCATCTTCTTGGTTTCCTGTAAGTTTTCATTTTAAATTTCAAACATTTCAAAAAACCGTTGAAACTATTTCTAAAATTTCTAAACCATTTCTAAAATATTAAATTTTGTTAAATTTTGCGAAGTGATTACTTATCATACTTTAATATACTATCATATCATATCATTACATACATTATTATACATTAATTATTATTTCACCAAATGAAATCACCTGACTTACTATTTTAATTTTTAATTAACATTTTACTCCCTTGAACTAATCAACATCTTTATCACATGCATCTATTGACGTAACAAAACTATTAAAACCATTTCCTATTATTTAAATTTTAATATTTTATCAAGCTACCTTTCTAACTTCTATTTATATCACTTGTTTATCAAATCATTATGAATTAATATTAATTCTTAATTAATATTTTAACTTTATTTCTTTTGTTTTTATTCTTAATAAGGTAAGTATTAACGAATTTCCAGAATTAACTTATTTAATTGTAAACTTGCTTACTTACTAGTCGTTTCAGTTATTTTCGTTTTTATTTTTAAAAATTTTGTAAAAATATCAAAATTTTTTTTCTGAGCGATAAAATTTTGCAAAAGACTTTCACTGACATTTTAATGGTACATAATAATTTTGGATAATTAAAATGATAATTGAATTGATAATTAAAATAATAATGATAATCAAATCCTTAACTTTCTAATTAATCATATGTTAATTAATTTCAAATTAATTATATGATTAAAAATTTTATAATTTTCTCAATTATCATTTATAGATATTTTTCGATAGCATTATGGGTGATTATATGCCTTCTGATGAATATTTTCGAAGGACGCCAAAAAATGGTGCGGAAGATGAAAAATGGTTGTTCGAGAATAAGCGTGCAAACACCGCCACTCTGTTGCGTCTTTCCATGTCTTCCAAAACTTGAACTTGATCAGTAAGATTTCTCTTTTTCTTTTTTGATTAAAATTAAATTTTATCAAATTACGAAGTGTTAGAATTAAATATGTGACAAAATGAGATGAAATTTTGCTCCGGAACTGAAATTCCGTCGCTGAAATGATTGGAACAGCTAAATGAGCTCTGATAAATTAAAAAAAACAAATTATGAAACATTGGTGGAATAAATAAATGAGATAATGAATTATGATTATAAATTAAGCAAGCTTATAATTAGCTTTATTTGACATTTCAATTAATTTTCACAGTTACAATTTTGTTGAACCATAAAACTTTTGTAGCATATACAGTAACTCTGTAGGAACTTTTTTTGGCTTTTTGTTAACTTTCAGTTTTGAGAATTCGAACATTATAAAGTCGAATTAGCATTAGTAATTTAATTCTTGAAAGGTCAATCATAAATAGGTCAATCATAAATAAATTAAATGATCAATCATTCATCATTAAATGATAATGTATTTTATCATAGAGCTCGGATACGATTCTGTGAAATGATGGTCTTTCAAGCTCCATGTATCAGGCTTTTATTTACAATTTTAAGCTTAATACTTTATTTTGAATATCAAGATGGTGCTATTATGTAAGTAATTCATTTGTTTAAATTTTAAAATTTTATTTCAAATTTAGTAAGTAAATATGTTGTTATTTTTTTTTGCTTTAAATTATTTCCATATGTCGCAGTTTTTTTTCCATTTAAATTATTTATTGAATTTTACATACTTTAAGATTTTTTAAATTATTCTCAGAATCTTTAGAGTTAGCTTAAAATTTAGCAGAGTTATTAAAATTTATTTAACTCAATTTATTGATTTACAATTTTGATATTTTTATACTAGTCTTTCTTTTTCTATCAACTTTTAATCAATTTTTTTTCCTATCTAAAATTCTCCGCCAACGGGGGAAAAAAACTATCACTTTTTTTTTGCTCCTTTAATGATAACGTTGATTGGACAAATGCGCTTTTCAGAGCGTTGAAAATACTCGATTTAGTATCGCTTCCATCCTTATTGATTGGTATTTATGGTACTCACATACTTGTAACAACCGTTTCAAATTTGGTAAGTTAAGGAATTAACTTTCAAAAAAATTTGATAATAACCGACCCTTTTAGTATTTATTTGGTTCAAGTTTAAATGAGAAGTAGAAACAGTGATATAATTGTTACTTTTCCCAATATTTATCAATTATCTTTTTTTTTTCATTTCATTAATTAATTTATCAGTAATTACTAAAATTATCAATCAGTAACTGCTAAAATTATCAATGAAAGGAAGAAAAAAAATCAATACTTGGTATTTTTCTATATTATATGCTAATCATTAATTAAATAATTGAAATGAAAATAGGAAATGAGATTAATTTTTCAGGATGAATTAATTCCATATCGTTATATTGTTGTTTTTCGCCTGCTCGATTTCTATTTCATGTTTTATGGTATACAACAGCCAATTTTTGATTTTATGGCTCGAGCTGGTGTATTTGGCTGTGGCACCGTGTTACCATCACTTGAAACAGCCTTTTGTTAGTGGCTAATTAATATTTCTTTAATTAATAGTAATTAATATTTCATTAAGCTAAATTTATGCCCAAGAAAATATGCTTTTTTTAAGTTTACAAAAGATAGCTTAATCGATTTATTCGTATTTTTTATGAATTAATTATTACAGTTAGTAATTGATAATTGTTAATTATAAAACCGGTTTTGGATACTCTTTTATGATAACATTTATGATAACAGAATATTCTTTATCTGATGCTATCATGAAATTTGATTTATTATCAAAGATTTATTCTTGAATTATCAACAAATAGTTTGAAATTATCTTTTCTAATTATTTCATTTTGTTTTCTTCTGGAATGCTTATCACAATCATTGTGATTGTGATTATGTTAAGCTTTAGTGTTAATCGATTGCAAATTTTAAAACTTTATGAGAAAGAAAAAAATGAGGCAAATTTATTTTTCATAATTACAATGATAATTCTAAATTTAATAAAATTAATTTGCAAGGATAACTTGAAATTTGAATAGAACTTTGAATAAAGTAATGTTTTCTAAACAAAAAAGTAAAAATTGAATTTGTATAACATATGGCATTTATCGATTGATCACAATCGATTACGAAAAAAATTCTTCATAACGAATAAATTCATGATATCCTGATATATTTTACTTTAATTTCAATCTCTGAAGAAATATAATCTAATATTTATGAAAAGTTGAATATTTGATACTTACTGAATTCATAGTTTCATGTTTCTTACTTTACTTTTTATTACTTTTCTTTTTATGAATTCTAAAACTATTTAATGATTTTTCCCCTTGTTTGCAGTTTGGAAGAATTTTGTCGTTGTTATTGAATCATTTTTCGTCTCGCTAATTTCCACCGTTCTGCTGAAACCATCACGAAGCGCATTCTTCGACAAATATCCGTCAAGCCGAAGTGTCGCATCATCAGTGGTCACTTGTGAATATAATACATAGCATTTATCGATTGATCGATCACGATCGATTACGAGCGATCATTGATGATACTTTTTCTTCTTCCTTCATAACAAATAAATTCATGATATCCTCCTGTATATTCTGCTTTAATTTCAATTTTATTATCATTTTTCAGTTGCTTTTTTCTTCTTTGATAAATATGAAAAAGATAATTGTTATTTTTAGTCTATCAGCTCTAATCAGTCTTTTTGCCGATGGACTTTTAGTCAGGAAAAAAATTAATATCCGGTGGTTGTTTATCTGATGATTTATTTAGATCCCTTTTGAATTAAATATTTGTAATATTCCAACCTTTTTTGGTTAAATAAAAATATTTAAATTATCAATTTCTTTTTTTTTTAATTTTTTTCTTATCATGAAAAAGACGAGAAATTATCATTCCAAAAAAAAAACTTTATCACAATTACGTTGTATGGTTTCTGTTTTGGTCTTTCTTTTTTTTTTCGCTTAATTGATTTAATGTAAATATAGGATGAAATGAAGTTTCCTTGTAAACTTCCTGTTTAATTTATGATTACAATTAATTAAGCTCTTCTTTATCACACCACATATCATTTTTATCAGTCTTAGCTGAATATTTTTTACTGTTATCAAGGAACCTTTTTTAATTTGAGCAGTATGGAATTAGATATTTCAATTGTAAATTAAATTGAATGAAACATAAATTAAATAAAACCAATTGACTTTCCCAATTCAAATCGAAGAAAGCATTTTACGAAATTTATTTCAAAATTTACATTTTATTTTTCCCATTCCTAAATGCATGTAATATTTCATCAAATTTTGCAAAAATTTAGAAAAACGAGAAAGTAAAGAAAGAAGTTTCGATTGAATTGCAAAGGACAATTTGCATAATTATCAATTCAGATCAATCAAACAAGATCATTTTGAGAAAATAGAATTTGAAAAAAGAACTATTTTGTCTAATTTTTAATTTTGGTTAGGAATTTTGGTGCATTTATACTTTTTCAATTTACATGTGCAAAAATGTCAATATGCTTTTAAAATGTCATTATTGATTGAATGTTGCAAATTTGCTTTCCGAAAAAGCCTTGTATTAAAAAATGAAAAAAGCACAGATGGTTTTTTTATCTGTTATTTTGGAATTTTAAATTTAAAACAAAAAAAAAACTTTCAATTGTAATGTTGTTCTGCAATTTCAACTATTAACATGATATAACTATTTCCGATTTCCGGTGAATAGGAAGTTTATAATCACAATTCGAAGGAAAGGGAAAACTTGAATCAATATTACATCAGTATTATTAGTATTATCAGTATTACTTCTTTCATACTTTGTTAGTTATTAACAGGTACACAATAATTAACTTATCAATGTTACTTCCTTCATACCTTGTTAGTTATTGAAAGGTATATAATAATTAACAGGTATATAATTTTATCTTTCAGTTACTTCATAATATTAGGGATGAAACATTTTATTTCTCGCAGAATTTCGTTTAAATTTTGTTTAATTAATTAAACTTCAAAGTTCGAGTATATCAGATTAGGATAGTTCAGAAAATAGAAAACTTGTATATAAATTAGTAAAATTACTTAAAAAATATTCAGGTATGAAACGAAGCGCAATAAAAATTCATTTCTATCCTTTTGCAGATAAAGAATTTTTAAAATAAATTTCAGAATTTCATTTGAATATTTGCGTTTATACAATTCCCTCATATTTTTACCTACAAATTTCCATGCTATTATTAGTTGGAAAAGTCTGGAAACAGCTGAAATTGAAATTGTTCAAAGTAATACTAATATTATAAATAATTGACCTGTTCGAATGCAATTCTTCTGTCTCGAAAAAAAGAAAAAAATCCGAAAAGTTAATTTTCTAAGTAAGTATTTACTTTTGCCATGTAAGTTTTTAACGAAATAATTCAATATTTCGTAGTGAACAACTATTGTAAAAGTTAATGATAAAGTATTATGTGAGACCAGTTTAAGCATGATAAGTTCTGTATACCTTTTAATTAATATTCAAAGTTTCCATTTAACATAACATCTCACTAACAGTTCAGTTCAGTTCATATATGGTTTACCTTGATACCTTTCCATTGATAGCTTTATATGTATATCTCTCATTTTGTGACATAATTCTTCTACAGAAATTTAAATTACATTTAAAAATTGTTTAAAAAGAAATTTCATTAGTTAGTGTAATGAATTTCATTAGTTAAAGTAATAAAGGATTTTCGTTAGTACTATTTAAAAAGAAATTTCATTAGTTAAAGTAGTAACAACAAACTATTCAAATGCATGAAATTAGTATTATTACAGTGGAAAAATTTATGAGTAGAAAATTTTCTACTTTATGAAATTAATATCTGAAAGATTACTTTTAGAAAAGTATATAATTTTGCCATGCAAGTTAATAAATCGTAGAGAAGGACTATTGTAAAGTTTATTTCGTTTCAGAAAATAATGGTAAAGTAAATTATATGACAGTTAAAGGTGACAATAGACGAAGATTTCCTTTTTGATTACTGCGTGAAGTTTTGATGTTTAATGCTTTCATGCTTAAAGTAAGCATTTTAAGGATTGAATGGAATTTTGAAGAGGATTTGGTCCAGTCGCAGATGGAGAATGTTGTTGATGAAACCATTTCGTTAAACTCTTTTTTTTTCTTTGTTGGATGCATCGTTGATTAAAACGATTTGTGAATAAAATTTCTAAACATACAACAGATAGATAGTTCAATGATAACTCATGCAGATGTGATAAATCACGTAGATAAACAACAGATAAAATCATTGGTAAGTCTTGTAGGATGAAATCAATAATAAATCGTTGAGTAGTTTTACAACAGATAAAGTCTAATAGTAGAAAAGGATCACCGGCAAAAAGATGAATTATTTGATGAAACTGATTTTTATGGGCAGATTTTACGACTACAATAGCACCTTTTGCTGTGTATGTAGATATTTTACAAGTTATTCCGGTTTTCCGTTTTGTTTTTAAATAGCATTATTTTTAGGGTTGTAAAAAGATAATAATTTGAGACAAATTTTTTTTTGAGATTGAAATTGAGATATTATCAAATTGGATTATCAGGAAAATTTGCTGACAGTAAATTTATTTACTTGAAAAATTGAGATATTGTTAAATTAAATTATCAACAAAATCTACTGTAAGTCTAAAAGTATTTTATGAAATTAATCTAGAGATATTCGGATGAAAAAGAAAATGAAATTTTCAATAATTCTGTAAAACGAATTTTATAAAAGTTTTATATTTTTAATTAGATAATTGTCCACAAGAATGCTATTATCAGTAAGATAAAGGAAAAAAAAAGCTATTGAAGGATCTGTGAATAAGCTAAACTATTCATACAATATTACTGATCAGTTTACTAATTTATCAATGTTACTGTTTTCGATTCGGCATACTGTACACACCGTATGCATTCTCTTCAAATAATCGGTTATAATCGGAATTACAGTTGCATCAACGTTACGGTGAAAAAAGCGTTATCATTTCAAATTTACCGTAATTTTGAACATTACCAATAATTGGAACAAATAGGATGGACTTTTATTGAAAATTGACTAGATCCATCCAAAAAATACAAATGCACTCATTGATAATAGAAATTAATTTAGCTTTATCACTAAATATCAAAGTGATAATGAATCATCCATTGCTTGGTGCTTGATGTATTATACGGCTGAGGAAAATTTCCATGCAATAATCGTATTTCATTTATTTATTAAACATTAAAAAGAGATACAAGTATCAAGGGTTAAATAATCCCATCGAAAAATAGATTTTTACTCAAAAATTTTATTCTAATTTTAATTTCAGTATGATTTTACAGATATATATTAAAATGATTTAAAATGATTACTAATCAACAAGTAACTTATAAATACTTTTTAAATTAGCTGCGAATTGATTTCTTTAATTTTAACTGAAATTTAGAACTTAATGAAGTTAAAAGCAACAATTCTAACATCCTACCTTATCCATTAAATTAATTTAAATTCACAGTCGGCAAGAATTTTCCAAGCAAATTCTCTTGAAATAATAAACTCTAATACTGGAATACTTCTTTTCGAATCCTTTTCATCGACGCATTCATTCATTATTTCAGTAATGAATAGAGTATGTATATTGCTGTAAAATAGTCAATTAAAATTTGAAATTCTCAAAAGTTTTATCAATAAGTACGGAAATTATTTTCACTTAAATTATTATGATTTGAATAAATTATTCAAATACAAATATAATATTGAATTAGGAAATGAAATGAATTGTTTATAAAAAATAATGCTTAATTGGCATGGTCGTTTTACTGCTTTTCTCCTCATATTTATTCATTTATTAAATTTTGGACAATTTGATTTACCTTTGAATTCGTTATGGAATTTAAAACTTCACGAAACTACCACACATCCTATTACTACTACTACTACTACTATTACTATTACTATTTCTTCTACTATTACTTCTACGACTATTACTATTACTAGTACTACTGCTATAAGTGGTAATACTACTGATAATCTATTTGATGTAATAAATATTGATAAGGCGATAAACGAAACGAGGATATCATCAAACTTTGAAAATTTAACATACATTCATCGTGATATTGCCAAAAAGTCAGCTAAACCAATTGGACAATATGGCAAATTGAATGATTCGAAGAAAATGAGAAAATCTGATATTTTTATCACTGTAATCATTTTCATCATATTCATATTACTTTGCATTGCATTTGTTATATTAATTAGGCAGAAATAATTTAGTGCCTAATTTAATAATTAAATATTTAATTTAATGATTTAACACTTAATTTTATCATTTTATGATAGAAAAAAATAAAAAGCGTTTACTTAAGTTTGAATTTTGAAAAAGAATTAAAATTTTTGTTCATTGATAAATGATGATATGAAAAAGTAGCGAAATGAATAATAAATTAAACTGATTGTTGATCTTGTGATTATTAAAATTTTGTATTTTTTCCTATTATTACATCACCTGTTATCTATGATAAATAGCTGAGTAGGATAGTTTTTACTTGATCAAGCTTGTTGAATTTTATCTCGATAATCACTGGAGTAATTTTGATTTTTCCATATTGCTATGTCATCTTTTAATCCATGATATCCATAATAAGTAGCTGGTTAGAATAGTTTTTACTTGATCAAAGTTGCTGAATTTTAAATTGATAATCATAGGAAATCATATTTGTCTATGAACAGATCAAACTTTCATTAATATGCTTACAG
Source organism: Cruorifilaria tuberocauda (assembly GCA_013365365.1). Taxonomy (NCBI): domain Eukaryota; kingdom Metazoa; phylum Nematoda; class Chromadorea; order Rhabditida; family Onchocercidae; genus Cruorifilaria; species Cruorifilaria tuberocauda. The sequence continues at coordinate 78,945 of JABVXU010000081.1, forward strand.
CAAAATTAGTTATCAGTATTTATTGTACAGATCGTTATCAGTGAAATTATCAAATGATAATATGAAATTTATTTGTCAGTGATATGTTAATTAATTATCTTCGATGCGTATTCCCGTTATTTCAACCGTGCTTTTAACTCTGAATGAATAATGCTATTCTGAACGAATAGTGATAATGTAATCGAAAAATTAAGATAATCTACAGTCTATAACGGAATTTGTTGATAACGCTAATAGTTAATATTTTTCATTTGGATGAATTAATTAGCATCAAACAGAAATTCATGAATTCAGTTTGAAGTTTAACTAATGAATCAATACTATCAAAGAAATTGATAGCTGTTTGTTTAATTGTTTATCAATAAATCAAATCGATCAGATAGGTGTATTTCATATTTTGACTTCTTTTTTACCTTAGTTATGCAATGTATTTGTTACCTTTGTTATTTCCTAATTCAATATTTTCTTTGAGACTAATCTAATTTGTTCATTTTATTCACGCATGGAGAAAAGTCCATTCCAGTAATTTAAAAAATAACTTGACTGATTTGAAATGTAAAAAGTTATAGTGATTAAATAAATAGATAAATGAGATGAAATATAATCGAATAGCTGAAAGTATAATTGAACTGCTTGTCAATTTTATGGCAAATTAATGATTTTTCGTTTTTTGATGATCTGAAGCAGAAAAGTTTGCTTATCTTTCAATGTCACTAAGTATAACTTCAAAGAATCGATGATTAATTCAAAATTCCTCATATCATTTCATTTATCATATTAATTAAAGTTAAAATAATCATCAATTATCACCTAAATCAATTTAAAAAATTTTTCCCATCATTCGAATAAAGGAAACATGATCAATACCATATTAATATTCAACTTGAAAAATTCAACATCAACTTGAAACTCCTCCTACCATCTTCATTCGCATTTTATTTAATTAAATTGCATGATAATTAATCATAATATGTAAATTAAATTCACCGCTGTTTTTACTGTACCCATTGGTTTTTTGTATTTGTATTAAAATAACTTTTAATGGTATTAGTAACAGTAACAGTTAAGTAAGATTTTCAAAGTCAAGTTTGAACTAGCAGCTTCTATCATTAAGAAAATTTGATAATTATGAAATTCATATTCATATTTCAGATTTGATATTCATATTTCATGTTTAAATTCATATTATTTTCATATTTAAATTCATATTCTAAATGAAACTATTGTTGAATATAATATATTGAAAAGATAAAAGTTTTTTTTTTTAGACTTAAAATTTGTCATTGGAATTCATTTTAAAATTTTTGCAGTACATGCATGAAAAAAAAAAAGAATCCGCTTTAGTATCATATCAAAAACGAGTTTTTCACTTAACATATTATTAACTCATTAGAAATAACGATGGTAATCAATTAAGATTAAGTGTAAAATTTCGTAAAGTTCACCATCGATTGATGGATGTATCTTACTTCCGGTTTTTCAGTTAATTTTAGCCTTGAAAAACAACGTATTTCAAGGATCACTGTTACATTTTACATCTTTGCAAAACAAATCTTTGTTGCGTATCAACCATATGATTACATCATTTATTCTCGCAATTCTCAATCTTATCACAGTTCCTTACTCTACAACTGATAAATCGAACAATTTTATTGCTGTTGTTTCTTTTTGCACATTCCTTATTTTATTTCTAATCGTAAATTGTAATCGCTTAAAAATTAGAATATTTAAAATTGCTAAATAAAGCATGCAAATATTGAGTCCGATCTGTAAAAGTACATTTTTTTAAAAGAAATTGCTTATTTTTTGAAACATGTATCAGTTGCATTATTAAATATGATAATTAAATTATTTATGCAAGTGTGCAAGAAAATGTAGCAAAGCGCGCAAGCACACACAAATAATGAATTAAGTAAGTAACAAAAGTAATAACATTAATCAAATTGCAAAGAAATAAAACAGTCTTTAAGGAAGCGGTTACAATGGAGTATCAATGATGAAAAACTGATTGGCTGCCGTTTTCACTGAGTGACAATCTCAGTTGGAAGAATTAATCGAATTATCTTCAGGACAATGTAATATTTTCCAAGGTTCCCAACATTTCATGAAATAAAACTGAGCATTATAAGCTTTCATTAAACTTCATAAATAACTAAATAACTTCATAAATAAAGGAACAGTACATTAAAAATTTCTTTTGTCATTCAAGAATTCATAAAACCGACTAGTAGAGTAAATTATGAATTCACATCCAAAATATTTAATTCCAATCTTCGCTTAACTGAGAAAAGATGAATATATTATTAAAGAAAAAAAAAATGAAAAATTCTGTTCATTTAATATTGAGTGAAAATATAGCATATAAATATCGAAAAAAGTGCAAAATATAATATATCCATCTTGCTGTGCAAAAAATGTACCCGACCCGTAATTGAATCAAAAGCTGTTATAACAATTATGTTCCTATTTTGAAATAATATAATAATAAAGAATAGATTAGGAAGAATTTACTGATCACATAATACTGATCTTTCAACAAAACATTCAAATAAATATCAAAAAATAAATTTCAAAAAACTCTCCAGTGTTCAAGGCTATGAGCAAAGCCTATGAAATTTTGGGCTAAAAGTTTAGCTAAGGAATATATATTGTGATTATCAACTAGACATAAAACTTATCGCATTGTAAGCGAAACAAGAAAAAAAGATCACATGGCATTCTTAAAAAGATTCTTCAGCTAAATGATAGAACGAAAGAAAATTTGGCCATTTCCTGTGAAATAACACTAAACGAAAAGTCATTTACTTCTCAACCCGAAATAAAGACGATTGTGAATACCAATCAGTAATCACACATCCTAATTAGAAATATTTCTGGCTAAAATGCAGATCCCTTTAATGAATCTGTTTAAATAGAAAGAAAAGCTCCAATTTCTCATCAAGAAAAATTTCATTGAAATTCCTAACTAATATCTTACTCAAACTTATACAAAAAATGTTGCCATCCTACCCAATTTTGTCTTGAAATACCATCAACATCCAAAGTAATGGTTACGAAATACGTTCCGACAATCCGTCATCTTTATATTCATTACAAGGTATTTTTAAATTAGCAAAATACCAAAGATTTTAGCGTTGGGCAAATATGAGCAGTTAAATAATCAATATGCTGCAAGTGCAATTGTTACAAACGGCTTACATAACATGGTGTACACCAAGTTATATAGGATTTGTACCCTGAGGATAGACTCCTGAAGGCGTTGTGGCCGTTGTAGTAGTAATTGTGCTGGTCTTGTCACCCTCAATTATCACCGTTCTCAAGTTCAAAAGCAATCCATTTGGAGTACCACGATATAGCAGGATTGCCATGTAACCGCACATTGCTGCACAAAACAGGCAAAGTAACTGAAAATTTGTTCCGAAATGAACGAAAAATATAAGAAGAAAAAATGAAACCGAAATTTCTTTAAAAACTTTTTACGACAATTTTCACAGCAAAGACAAAAATTGCATAGAAGTATAATAAAAAAAAACTTGCCGTAGCAAAAAGGTAAACGAAGAAAAGGCTAGCAGCATAACCAATCGATGAAAACATGCTGATCATACAAATCAGTGCCGAAATGCAGAAAAAGAAGAAAAAAAGCAATGAATAGACGAAAAGCTGAAATAAAAAAAATTTCGTTGAATAGTTGTATAAATTAATATGAACAAACAAAGTAATAAATGTATGGAAAAAAACACTTCCTTAAAATGTTTCTGACCGCAGAAATCCTATTTTTTAGTTCCGCAAATACTCTAACACTTTCAATAACACTTCTTTCAATAAGTATATCAAGCTAAAAAATGATCTTGAATCATTTCTTCAATCTTTTCGTATCTCTTTAAGTGAAAATTATGGCAGATATACAATATTCAATAATTAAATCTAAACCGATCTCAAATCCTAAATAAGTTAGTTTATTTCATGAGCTCTGTGACAAAAGTAAACTTACCAGAAGCGCAAACGGTATAAATGCGGACATCTGTCCGATATTCAACATCTGTCGTTGAAAACCAAGTAGATGGACAATCCACGTAAGCAAGCCGACAAGAAACATTGTCCAAGCGCAGAAAAATACGAATGATGTCCCACTATAGTAATACGGTGAGCAGTATAAAATGATCAGCAATATAAAACAACCAAACTGAAATTATATAAAATCTGAAAAAGCTTAATGGAAAAGTTATACTATCAAATTATCTTACATATATCTCATGTAAAAAGTATAACTGAATTGAAATGCAATATAAAAATGTAAGTCTCTTCAGTCATGGAAATAAATTTGAATCTATCAAAAGTAAGAAATAAAAATTAAGAAAAGCTGAAGAGGAACTTACCCACTGTGCAGTCATAACTATGCCAAATGGCCATTTTTTTGCAAATTCTTTATCGATTTCGACCATTTTCAAAAGATCTGAAATTAGCAGTACTGTCAACAGAAAGTTTTAAAAAAATTTCAAAATTGCAACTTCGAAAATACACAATTTATTAAACAAAAATATGACCATATTTATAATCATCTCACTTATTTAGATGGAAGAAATCTTCTTTTTTCTGCGTCACATCAAATGTCACACAAATTAATCTTTTCACTTTCAAACTCATAAATTACTTCTTTTGACACAAATGAAATCTATATAATATTTCGCGCAAAAACATACTTTCTAAAAAAATATTGATTAAGAATTCAAAAAGTAAAATACCGGACGACCACACAGAGTATTTTTGCTTATTTTTTTGCTAGAAAATTATCCTCTCACATTTATTAATCTCTAATTCATCATTTGATTACAAGTCCGTCGGAACTTGCTTTGCAAATACTGATAATGTGTAATAACAACGCCATTACTATTTGCTATCTGCTGATAAGCAAGAAATAATCATTAATCAGGTTATATAAATACATAAACAAGTCTACGCTACATTTAAGGACGCAACATATACAAGAAAACAATATATATGAAAAGGGAATGATAAATTAAATACGAAAGAGGGAGTGAAAGTTTTAAATAGTTGAAAAGTAGTACAGTCGTCAAATGATGCATGATGTCAGATGCTCAGTCATAACGTTATGCATGCATAACATATAATCATATTATGAGAAAATATTACATTTTTCTCTATGTATGAAATCAATTCATAAACATTATCAAACAATAAATTCAACGAATTTTAATCATATGATAACAAATACTTTCTATTTCAATCATTTCAGATTAACAAAATTTTCTACTGTTTATTCAGGTTCCCTGATATATTCATTCATGATATCAGGGGGTCAGAGAGAGGGAGTGGGTCAACAAATATTTACAAGTGATAGTAAACCATAAATCTTCAATCGTAGAGAGAAACCATGGAAAACATGAAAGAAATGAGAGAAGAAAGAGAATGATACCAGATCTCACAGGACACGTTATGAAACTTGTGATGTCTTTCTGGTGCTTATTTATTTTTTATTGCAAGTAAGTTTGATGAAAGAATGAAGCATAGATAATTAATTAAGATCAGTCGTTATCAGTTGTTTAAGAATTTGAGAGTTAAAAATCTTTTATTTTATCATCCTATCAGTCTTTTAAAACTATAACGTTAACGAATACATTCTTTCTGTTACTCTTTCGCTACATACGGAAATATTTATGAAATGAAAAATTAAATAAAACTTATTTGTAACCTGTTGATAAAATAGTTTTCTGTACTTTTATCCGAATTTGTTTACCTTTTCAAATTCAAAATATGCTGATGTTGAAAATTTTTCATGTGTATAAGTCTGAACCTATAATATTACAGTATTTTTACATTAACTTGTTTGTTAAAATTATTATTTCTTCGATTTAAAAACGACAGGAATTTTCTGTTTTCAGAATTTATTAGAAATTAAATTTATTGTTTAATTCATGCTTGTCAAATATGCGTAATTATAACAAATAAGCTTTTCATTTAAGCTTTTAATAATTTTTGCAGGTAATGAATGAATTACTATTAAACGGTCAAACTGATAAGTCATTAAGGATCGTTTGATATGTAATCACAATTTCATGGATTTCCATACTGAAGTTTGTACATTTTCAAGACCAGCGGTTAGCATTAGCATCATTACTTTTTGCAAAAAATCTTGAATTTAATATATTTGCTAAAATCATCGTTCCTAATGAACTCACTTAAGAAAAATGTTCGGATGAGAATTTGATTTCTGTATAAATCGTAAACTTGAAAAATTTTTTCCAAAAATATCATAAATCGAAAAATTGTTTTTTTTTTTGCTTGGCAAAAATACAGAAATTGATAAAACATAATCTAATTTAAAGTATCCTTGCATAATTCTAGTTTGCCTGAAGTTGTAATTCCTGTAATAATTATTATACTATCCCTCATTTATATTAATTTAATTGACTATCAATAGAATGATAAGCGAGTAAAAATTGATATGAAATAAATTATAAATATTGTAAATCAGCCCATTCATTGCTTTAGGCGATGTTCAAAACGTTACGACGTCTTCATGGTTACAATTTGGAGAATCGTGGTTTGAACGATCTGTCTGAAACATTTCAAAATTTTGTTACACGTGCCAGATTCTTCAGTATTGGACGGTTAAGGTAAGCTGTCGTTGGTGATTAGACTTGCACATGGTCAAATCTTGCATTTAGTTTTGTCAATATCTACTAATAGTCTATACGTCTATGCGAATGGTGATTAGGATAATTTGATAAGTATTAACGATATAATTGTCAAGCTTGTAAAATGTAGTACAAAAGGAAATCATGATTGTACGACATATTATATTGTTTCGTTACTAACTGGATTCGATAAAGCAAACTTCGATTAAGATATTTAGTGTCGATATAAGCAAAGGCAAAGCGTTCTTTGATATTAATTAATTTTAGTAATTTTGATTCTGTGGATGTCTGAGGGCTTTTTTGCATGAAATGTATTTTACAAAATTTCTAAAATATTTAGTTTTGTTCTTTTAGACGCACTTGGTCGCATTCGGCAGTCGAATTTTTGAAATATCGACGTTTATTACCAATGCTCACTTCCGATGAACAAACAGCTAACACTATTGATTGTACTAATTTTTTACAGGCCCATAGTTATAGTGTAATGGAACTATTTTAAGAACTTGAAATTTTCTTTTTCATGCAAAAATTTTCATGCTCAATTTTCATTTGGATTGCTATTATTTCCTATGTTTTATATCTATACTTATGCGAAATGACACACTTTGTAATTGATACATTGTAGATTGTCCCTGACTGGATGTTATGGATGATTTTATGGATTCATTTCTTAAAATCTTATGATAATGTTTCTTCATAAGTTTCCGGTAACTTAATTCCTAACCTGTCGGTATCAGCATCTCCGGTGGAAAGAGGCGAACGTGATAGTTCACGTCAGAGATCAAAAAATGATGATCGAAGAATTCTCGTCACGAATATTTCCCGCCGTGTTACGGCCAATCAACTTAAATCATTTTTCTCAAAGTTTGGCCCTGTAAGTGCTATCATTATGTATATTTTTGATTTTTATACATATTTTCTTAAAAGCGGTCTGTTTGCTTTTGTTTCGCTTTGCGTAATGTTTCGTCTACATTAGAGTTGCAGTGAATCATTTGGTGAACTATGTATCTCGGTTATCATTAAATCTGGACATCGCTCTGATACAAATGATATTGTTTCGTGCTTTTTCAGATTGAAATTTGTTATATACCGTCAGAAGAACGCCCACATTCGCTGTATGCTACATTGCCAAAAAAATCTCGATCAAACTTGACTGCCCACATCACTTTCCAGTTAGTCGGAGAGATTGCGTCAATTATTTTTTAACTTTTTTTTGAAATATTAAATTTTAAATTTTACTACTGTTTTTCGATTTCTAAAATTTTTGATTGACATTATTTTCGTTTAGAAGCGTGGAGGATGCAGAGCGAGCAAAGAGCGCAGGTCCAGAAGAACTAAAATTTTATGATCAAGTGATGTTGATATCGCAAGTAAGCAACAACTTTTTGTTTTTCTAGGTCTATGGAAATCAATTTTTGATTAAAAAACTTAGAATACATATTTTTGTGTTTTCAGTACTTTAAGAATCATCATCATCATTAACTACTGTGTAAAAGAAGTTAAAATTGATAAACTTTTTCCAGTTTTCTTACTTCACATTCCTGTGGAGGTCTGAAATCCTTATTTCATTTAAAACCAGATGAACAAGTCTTCGTCAATTAAAACGTTGCCTTCTTATTTCGTTTACAATTTTTAATTATTTTGTTTTCTTTGGTATCGTAAGTGTAATTGTATTTTTTATTTTATTAAAGCCTGTACTTCTATCAGAAATATTTTTTGTGAAACTATAATGAGGCTAGGTTGAAAATAACGCTTCCGTTTATTTGCTAAATGCTTAACCGCAGATAAACATTTTATTTCATTTTATCCTGATATTTTTACTTACCGACGGAATAGGCAGGGTCACACATTGATAATAGATATCAGGAGAATTAATAGTGGTGAAAATAATTGGTTTGTATGCATGCTAGACTTGCCAAACCACGGGAGCAAAATACGTAAATTTATGTGATGACTGAGTAATTGAAGTGTTAATATATTCTCTGTTAAAATTCCGCTATTTTTTCAGTTATCAGTCAAGAAAAAAAGTCTCTCGGGAAATGTGGCAGGAAAGACAAGCATCTGTTCAGGCTCAGGTATTTATTGATCAATATTTGCTAAGAGTTGTACTGAGAGTTGATTTCAATTTTTTAAGAAAAATCATTTGATTGGTGGTAATTTCTTTTTTCTACAAACGTTTCTACAGATCATTGCCCTTACTTAAGAAAGAAAAAGTAAAAGATAATTATAAAGGTCAAAGCATATTCGATTCGTTTCAATGTCTTAAATTCAAGGAATGCGCTGAATAGAATGACTTCTGTAGTAGTTGAGATTAAATTTCAATCATCTTAAAATTTTGGTTGAAATTCAACGTTCATGTTATAATTATTTGTAAAACAGAGTGAGAGAATTTTATTTCTTAATACAAGCAAAAATTTATTTGTTTAGATGATCCTTCGAACATTGTAACAGCAGTTGCATCACGGAGCACAACATTATGTACATTAGCAGATGTTGCGTCGGTGGTTCGTTTTTTATTGCTAGAAATCAAAGTTTTTTACAATTTATAGGAATTCTCATTTCATTCTAAAAATATGAATTTTGATTATTTACTGCGTAGTGCCTCCCACTATCAAGATGCTTCGTTTAATCTACTCAGTAATTTAGAATGTTCATCACTGCTTATTCCTTCACTACCGATATCTGTTCCAGATTTTGCAAGGGTTGTTTTCTTTTGGATTTCTTAAACTTTATCATTTAACTAAGATATTTTTAGTTTGCAAATCGACTGTCACTGTCAATATTGCCAGCACCAGTACTTACATTCATCTTATCTTTCTTGCCGCCGATGGATAGAATTCGACTGGAAAGAGTAAACAAAAGTTTCCTAGAATCATGTATTGAGGTTACTTCTGTTGTTTTTTTTTGTGTCTAGTTTTACAATCTTCCCGTGACCGTTAAATATGTTCGATCTGGTTATAGCTTCTTTGATGGAGTCATCACTTAGAATATAGAATTCGTTGAAATACATTAGATTGCTTTATTAGTCTTCCGAGAGCGCTTAGAAAAATGATATTAAAAATTAAAGATTCTAATCATATTTCCAGAAGTGATTCAAAGAAGCATATATTGATTCTTTTTAAACTTCTCATCGAATTGCAGACTTGGAAATGGACCGACACATTATCATTCTCAAGGGACAGTAGTTTTGGATGTACTTTTTCACCGCTAAATCCTCTTCGAAATATTCATCTGAAAGTAACGCGTCATTTATTTTGCATTTGTTGTATATTCTTTTTAAATCGTCATATACCTATTTAAAAAAATATTTTTCTTGAAAATTGCGTCAAAAAAATGCCGATATATCCATAATGAGCAACTTTATGAACAGAAAAATGCGTGGTTTCTTTATTTAGTCATATCTGTTTTTCTAATCTGTGAGTTTTGAACTAACGAGAAATTAATGGTATGTAGGCACTTTTGTCTCGTTGTGGAGTACATTTGAAATGTTTGGATTTATCTGGAGTGGTTCATTTGCTTGATGAACAAGCTTTTCGCATAATTTCATCTTCATGTCCTAATTTGGAAGAGGTAAATTTCAATAACGTTATCTTTCATCTTCTCGTAATTCCAGATTTTAAATATTTCATAGATTCACAAGAAGTTGAACTGAAGAGCCAAGTTTGAAATTTCTCTCCTGTTTGAAGTTGAATTTTCTGTTCTGTCATCAATTCATTTCAGGTAAATTTATCGGGACTGAGTGGTCATTGGCGAACAATGCGTACATTTGGTGGGCCATTAACGAATTTACGATCTGTTACATACAGAGATATGGTAGATGTGAGTGATAAGACAATGTGGTACTTGTTCAAGCCACTAGGCATGAACATGCATTTAGTTGACCTTCGGGGTTGTCGACGACTCAAAGGTCGGTGTTTTCGGCTCTTTGGCGATTCTTTGGAGAAGGTGAGTTATTATTTCTTGGAGAATACCAGATATATTTGTAGATCAGAACATACTGTCTCTTATAAATGTTGTCCAGATTATGAGATGCTTATAAAACAGTTTTAGTTTAAAATAAAATGAAGAGTACGGCGGTTAATCGGAACTTAACTATTTTAATATGTCTTCAGGTTTTGCTGGACGGTTGCTGTCGTTTGGATAAACAGTCATTGGAAGAATTATGTCTTAATTCACCTAATATCACTGAACTTAGGTTAAGCTCCTGTCAATTGGTTTCTGATGATATACTCAGGTATTTGAAGTATTCTTTTAATAAAAAGTATATGTAGTTTTTGTTCTAATGGATCTAATAATTTTAACCGTTATTTTCGATGCCTCTGTTTTAAAATATTAAAATATATATTCCTCAAGTTGTAGAATTTCCTGTGGTATTCTTGTGCTATTTTACCCGAATTTTTTATCAGTATGTTAGGGACAAGTTCTTAACATAAAAAAATTATCAGAATAATTGGTGTGGGGTCATCAGGATTCTACTCATTTCCAATTGTTTAAAATATTTTGAGTAAGATATAAAAGTAGTAATTTGTGGATTAAGTTGAAGGGACTGAAAATTCTATATTTTTAGAACAGCAAACAGTTTTTACTTTTATTTTTGAAGTTTTGACATCATTGGTCAGAAAAGCTGGTAATAAATCATGAGATTTGTTATATAAACTAATGAAGTCTGTATCAAATTCTAAAGAAACTTGGTTTGCAGTTTGATATCGAGAAGTCTAATACATTTAAAGTCATTTGCATTATGTGGCGATTTTTTCCCTAATTTAACTTCAAATGGTCTATTAACGGTATTGCGGTTGCACTCTCTCAATGAACTGTCGTAAGTATTTTCTCTTATTTATTAAATTTGATTCTTGCTTGAAACATTGATTTGATCTAACTTGACATCTTAAAATTTTATGTAGTTTTAATATCAAAAAATTCGATTCATTTTGATGATATCATCTATATTCCGGAATTTTATTTCGGTTTCAGAAATGTGGAATTAGAGCTTAATTTAAAAATTGGTAAAATATATCATTTATCAAGTTCAGCTTGCAATAAATTTTAGATTAGATTACAATTCAGCGGTATCTGATGAAGTGTTGGAAGAAATAACTGATAAACTTCCTCATCTGCACCTTCTTAGTCTGGCATATGCCGGTTCGGATGCTACGATAAGTGAAGAAATTGTTATGAAGATTGGAAAATTGAAGGAACTTCAAACGGTATGTCTAAAATTTAGATATAAAAATTGAATAAGTAACGAATAACATCGATTAGATGCGTAATTCATTTTTTCAGCTTGATATCAGCTCACTAGCAGCAGTAAGAGACAGGTCATTATCGGCAATTGCTTGTGGTTGTTCAATGCTACAGACTATTCGCTGTCGTTGTTGTATATATTTGGGTGATAAGGGTGTTTCTTCACTGACGACGTTGAAAAATCTGGAACACCTTGATTTGAGTGGATGTCTTCTTGTTAGTTATTTGGAATTTTGTTTGATCTGAAAATGATTTTTAATGTTAATATTTCCACTCCGTTTATGTGGTAATCCTAGTATTCTCTTTTCATAAATCAGAATAATAATTTGTTATTCATCAATTCACGTGGAACCAATAAGAAAATAGGTAGAATCATAAGTGTAATTGTAAGAATCATAGTAGATAAATTTTTAGGTAACTTCAACCGCCATCCAGACCTTACTTAATGCTTTCCCGTTATCTAAAAACTCCCAAATGAAGGTTAACATTGTATTTCTATTTGTTTGTTTTTTTCTTTTTCATTTCTATTATATTTTATTTCTTTTTTACTAAATATTTTGACTACCAAAATTGTTTTACTCAGTATATATCTAGGATGCTACAATTCTTTTTGTTTTTTTACACTTTAGTATGCTAGTTTGTTTTTTCATAAATCACGAGAAAATTTTGTTAAAATTTCAATTTGTCAAGAAGAATTTGCAGATCATTACAGTGGTTATTGGAGGAACAATATGTAATGTTAAGTCTTTACGTCAACGTAATACTCGTATAGTATTGGATACGAGTGATTACAGTGTCTCGTGTAATAATACAGCAGAACTTTTTCCAATTTCTTCTGAATTTCTTGGTGTGTATTAATGTTTAATACGAATAAAGTATGATGTTGCATGATTTTAGATTAAAAATAGAAGAAGAAGAGTTATTTAAGAAGTATTCAGAGTTAGGAAAAGGCTTATTACATCGTATGCAAGATATGCAAAAGTAGCATGTTGCTTAAATTTATCAAATACGAATCATTACTAACCAATGAAAAGTTCAAAATAAACAGTTGAAAATGTAGTTACAGTTGTGATATTTCTCCAAAAATTAATATTATTAAATAACATTTGATAATATCCTATACTTAAAGTAGCTGAGAGTATTATTATAACACTCTCAGTGTTGTTTAAAGACATAGGGTATTTCCATTTAATTTCACTTTTTCGAGTAATTTTTCAAAGTTTAATTTTAGGTACGAAGAACGATTCGGACGAAAGTTCGTCAGACGACGAATTCGATGCACTGACTACTCATCGTAAGTTAACTCGTCTCTTATTATGTAGAAATTAACTAATTTCCGTTGACCATTTTTTGCTTAACTTAATTCGTCTATCATTATGGAGTTTATGTGAACTGGATGGTAGCATATTCATTTCTCTAATTTTCTTACTTTTTATCTCAAGTGACTGGTACATCTATGACTTCTATGACGTTACTCACACTCTAATATTGCAATTCTAGATCTAGTGATTTTTGCAGCATTATTGCGCTATCTAATTTTATTTCTGCACTTTGTTTGGATAAAGAATAGAGAAAATGAAGTAGCTTGCAGGTTCATTTATAATAGATGCATTGCGCGACATGGAAGATGATTCACCACTGGAAACGGAAGAATCAATCGATGAATGGGCCAAACGTGAAGCTCTCGATTTAGGGCTTATAACTAAATGATCCGTTTTGAGATTTAGAAAAAAAAATAAATCATTTTACGGGAAACTATAGACTTATTTTTCTCTTCAAAATATATATGTTGTTTGTGTATTATTTGTATTGTGTTTGTTTTGTGCTATCTCTTTTTATATTATTTTCTTTCTTTGAAGAGGTTTTTAGAATTAAAAAAAGCTTATTTTCCTCAATCCTTATTATATTCATTTATCTGATGAGTTTTAAAAGTAAAAAGCTATTTAAGACGGATTTCATTTTTCTTTTATTTCTTGCAAGTTACAAAATTTTGAAGTTTTGAGTGAAAAATCACAGTACATAATCCAGAAATTATATTAGATTTACAAATGATATCATAGATTAATGCAGATATTATTCAATCTCTTATCTTACATGCACCATTTGCTATCTTAATTTTTTTGAGGAATTGCAGATAATTTCTAAGGATTTCCTGGCATCTCACAAAGTTCACTTAGTTTAAAATTATTGTTGTGGGATCTCTACTCACTATTTTCAAAGACAGAAATGCCCAGTCATTTAGTCTAAGAAATTGTGTTATTAATTTCTTTATTTTTGATATCTTGAAAATTTTTTCTAGGCAATTTCAATTCTTGATAAGTCTTTCTTTTAAAGCTCTTTCTGTTTTTAATCTTATAAAAAAAAAATCATAAAAGTCATGAATCATAAAAAAGAGACTGGAATGTTAGATTTTTTTGAGCTACTTCATCCTTTTTCTTTCTTCTCTAATTCGATGGGCCATTCCCTTTATCCATTAATATTCATTTTCCTGGATTAGTAAATATTCAAAATCGAATCCCACTTTCTTGCTTGAGTTCAACTAACTCTTATGTTGTGCCAAGAAGGAAATGCTTTAATTTTTTCGTGTTACAGGCGCTGACAAATGGTTTTTTTTTAATTGTATTATATTATATTTTATTTTATTGTATTTGAGTAATCATTTATTTTGCATGCGCAATTTGAAATATTTCTTGGAATAAGAAATATACTTTCGCATTTGATAGGTTTTGAGTTAATTTTCTAATTTGTCTGACAATTCCGAAAATATATTGAAATGATTTTGTAGAATAAAAAATAAAGCAAAATAAAGGTAGTTAGATTAATGCCGATGTTTATCAATATTTGAAGATAGGAAAGCGATTCGTTGCAAAAATAAATTGGTCTCGTTACTCTAAATGTTATTTTAGTTCGCTGTCAGTTGGTTTCAGTTAGCAATACTGGAATGATCGAGCTCATATGAATCGCTTGAAAGAATATCGATAATGGTTTCTGAAATATTTTGCTCGGTCTTTTTTTTTTCTGAAATATTAGTATCAAATTTCAAATTTGCTTCCTGAAAACTTAGGAAATGGAATTCATTTCTAGAAGCCTTATAATATAATTTCATAAATGACTTTGAAACCCACAAAGCATTTCCTCTAATTTTTTAATGCAGTTTTGGAGTTCACTAAGTTTCTTATGAATGCTTATCAAGTAAGGATTTGATCTCGTGGTGTTAAAAAGAGTGCATGCGACTGGAAATTTAGGAATAGATCATTTCATTCAAATAATGATATAAGAAATTAAAAAAATTGGTAGATTTTGAATTAAGCTACTGAAACTTATGCATAGAAACCAGTCAGGTGACAACATCATTTATGATTGCATCACATACCTCTGCATAGATTGGGGAGAAAAGAAAGTTTCTTTTTATACTGAAAGTCTCAACTATCAATTACTTCATCATTTCTCATTTTTTTCATCTACAAAATTGGATTTTACAAATATGATACAACAAAAGTTTTGATGATCACGCGATCGTTTTGCAAAACTTTGAAATAGTTTTTGTGAAGTTTAATTTCAGCACGTTTTAAAGTTTACTGATTGTGCTAAGGTAAGCTCTAAATTTAGTAATCGTTATTTTTTCCTTTAATTTCATTTTGCTGAGAATTTTGTCGGACGCTATGATATTTTTTCATAATTAACTGTAACATGGACTTACATCGTATACTTCTGAAATGTTGAAATTTTAGTAACAGATAAATTTCACTCTTCATAATCTGCAAAATTAGTTCTTGTCTTATTTTGCAATTAATCAGATTAATGGCAAGTTTTAATTTTTAACTAATTAATACTAGTATAGATTATAATAATTAATTAAATGATAAATATGAAGTAAAGAGACAAAAAGGTGTCTTAGTAGTAGAATTTTCATAACTTGTTACCAACGATCACACAGATATCGATCAAAAACGATCACGTATGCATCAATTACTGTGAAAACTAAAGCATTAGTGAAAATGTAAAAAAATTTGAAAAATGTGAAATGTGAAAAAAAAACAGGTTAAATTAGCCACTGAATATATTACGTTTAATTAAAGTATAATAATTCATAAGCATGGAATTTTAGATATTATACTTATTAAATAGCTATTTTACTTATTAGATAATACTTTACTTATTTAATAAAAACTATCTAAGGTTATATAATACTGTTTTTATATTGAAAAATTAAAATCCAATGATATGAACTGATTCCTACTAATTTTACTGTACTGATTTCTAACAATTTATGTGCAAAATTATTAACCAATCAAGAAGTAATATATTGAAGAGGAAATTTTCAAATTAAATTATTTTTGATAAAATTAGATTTGATTAAAATTGTCATTTATCATTTTTCCATTGCTATTATCAGGTTGTATGTAAAATAACAAAATGTGTTGTATTTGTTGGCTTTTGTTCCGTCAAAAAGAACCAAAAATATGTCGAAGATGTGGCGAAAAAGTATTTACCTTTTATTTTCAGATAATTCTTTCTTCAAAAATTTTGTAATATAAAATTTAATTTTGCTGTAAATAGTAAAAGTAAGTACTTGTGAAGTTTATTAGCAGGGAGGAATGAATGAATATATTTATACTTTTTTTTTTCATGCTTTCTTTTTGTTTCAATCTTATATTGAATTGTATTGAATAATGATATTGTAGTAAAAGTTACCTACAGTATTCAGACAAAAATTATTTCAGGTGGTTGAAATGCGATTTACTAAACTTGGCCTCTTACTTTGCTTTGGTGGCTCACTGTACTGTTGCATTGGATTTTGCTGCTTGCTGTTAGCCATTTCATCATTTGTTTTTTTTGAATTCAGCTAATTAGCATTTTTTTAATTCTATTAAAAATTCGATGTAAAATTTTTTAACAATTTTTGAAATCCATATAAATGTTGAATGAATAGTTGGGACTAAATTTAAATAAAGAAGAGTAGCCTAGAAATGGAAAAGTTCATATTTTAAAAAGTTTCCGAAATTGAGATAGATTGAATGGCTATATTAATTACAAATTAATCGATTGATCAGAAAATTTAGTTTGCTAAGAGAGCGGCACTGTCCACTTTGTTATAAAAAAGATTTCGAGAAAATTGCTCGAGTTCGAAGACGAATTCAATGCTTAGTGGATGATAAATCTGAACTGTAAGTTAATTTTGCCCGGTTTTTTCATTGTAAAATTAATTTAAATTTTTAGAATATCATCTTAAATTTAAATTTGACATGATTGAATGAGAGATGAAGTTAATCGCTATGATTCCTTCAGTCCTTTCAGTATCTTCAATACTGTTTTAATTTATGAATTTTCAACTTTTCTTTTTGTTCTAGTATTTAATTCAATTTTTATCATTATAAATAAAGATCGAAACAATTTGAGATTACTTCTATCCTTAATATGATAGGTAATTTAACTTCAGCAAATCCATTCGTTACTTCAAAAGTTTCATCTTATCTTTTAGCATGGCTGAAGCAGAAGAAAGTTAACCTTATCACGGTGATATTAATTAATATTCTAAATGAATGTGTCGGACTTTTCACTTGAAATTTAAATCTCATTTTGAAATTTCTTTGATAATTTGTTTGGAAAAAATCGACATGCATATGATAAATTATTGTTATCTGCACAAAATGTAATAAATTTGCAAATTGTAATAAAAAATTGTAATAAAAAAAATGTAATAAAAAAAAATGTAAAAAGTGAATTAATAAAAATTTTCTTAATTATCAACGATACCTTTTATGCTAGTTTAGAGCGGATATTTACAAAGCATAGATTTTTTAATTTAATTGATTATAATGCGTTAAATTTACAATTAAAGATTTTTTAATTTTTAAAGTTTTCAAAAAATCAGCTGAATTTTTAAATGCCTCTTTTTTCGAAGTTTTAAATAGCGATGATGTTTCTCATCAGACAAAAAGTTTTGAAATTTAATAACATTTCATTATCCCAGTAATGCAAATATAAAGATATCGGATAATGATGGAAAAATTTTAATTCTGACCCTTAAAGAGAAAGTGCTGAACCGACGTTAAACGAAATTCAAACTCCCGCTGTCAAGAATTTACGGGCCAAGTTATTGTTTCTGAGAGCGGTCTGTAAATTTTTGAAGCGAGAACTTTTGATTGAAGAATTCCCTTTGTTTTAAAGTATATTAAAGTAAATGAAGTTTTGTGTTGTTACTTAATTTCCCTCATTTATTAATTTTATGGTTATCGTAAATCAATGAATATCCTTCATATATGTATGCGGAAAATTAATACATTCATGCAATTTCATTAATATATTCTTATCAAAGTTTCTGAAAATGAAATGTTAAATGAGATGAAAGTGTATTGAGAAAATTGCATAGAATGGCTATAAACTATAAGGAGCATTTTATAATTTCTCTCCCACCTTTTCTGTACCTCTATTCTATTTTTGGTGTAGGAATATTTTAAAATTTAATTTCTATTTCGATTTCAAAATATAATTACAGTTTATTTTCAGATATTTATGATAACTAGGATCACATCGAATTTTATTCCATATGTACTAATATATTACAAAGGTCTCTATGAAACGGATCACAATGTTATTTTGGTAAGCTATCTTTTTCTTCATGAATTTCATTTCTTTTATTTTTTTCATCTCAATGAAATATGGGGAAGTGGTAAACGTCTATAAATATATTCACGTCTCTCGTTCATATAGCTTATGTAGATGTTAGATTTCATGTTGAATTCATTTATGGTATATTTACCGCTTATATTCATTCACATATTAACCGATAAGCATGTAAGCTATGAGCAGATCATCAATAGGCCTTTCCAAAGTGTCTATTTTTATGTTTGTCAGTTTGAAATGGAATAATTTCATCTTTATTTTTTCAACCAAATCTTTTCAAAAATGAGAAGATGGAGGAAAATTAAGGTGGTCTTTCGTTTTTCAGAAAGACAGCGAAAAAGTTTCTTGTTGCCTGACAACAGAGCTACTGTCAAGTAGAATATAATAAAAAAGGTAAAGAAAAAATGAAAACTTCTTTTTTTGTTATCAATTTCGATCATAAATAGTACTGGAAAAGTACTAGAACACATAACTATCAGTCAATTGGTTGCTCCAGGCAACGAACCATTTAGGGCTCTTCAAAGCATCGCTTTTTGTTCCCCATTGAATAGCAGTGCTCGCTAAACAGCGCTTTTCATTTAATTCATGGAGATTATATCACATGTGTATATTGTATATATTTGTGTATGCTTGTATATATGAAATCACTGCTTTTCATCCTTCGTTACCGTTTCTATGACCATATATTATTTAACTTATCAGCAAATAATATATTTTTTAACCGTTGGATGCAATAATAACATTTATGCATTTTATCCAAACAGAAAAAAATAAACGATAATGACCAAAGCAGCACAAAATAGAGAAGGAAAACGAAATAATAAGCGAATTTTTAAAGTAATATCAAAAGAGAAAATTCTGATCCAATGCTTTCCCTGTATGAATTATTTTATTACTATGTATAACAATCATTTGATTATATTTTAATGTTAAAGCTTGATGTAAAGGTCGGTTAAAAAATATTGAATTGATTTAAATTTAATTACTTCAATTATCTATCATGATTATATGGAAATTTTAAGTTTTCTTTTTTTAACCTCACAAAAGTTGCAGATAATGGAGGGTGAGCTGCTGCAATCCTTAGAAATTCAAAGGTTCAGGGTTTATCGGATTTGAAGGTCTCTTTCTGAATCACTAAATAAATGGTATGGCAAATGGAAAATCAGTCATTTTCTTACTTTACTAATTGCTAAAAATTATTTCCCAAAAGGGAGAAGAAAGTCAAAACTAATCAGTTATTAAAAGCGTTGGAGATTTTTCCGTGCAATATCTTCAATTAAAAGCATTGAGCAGAATTTGTTTAGCACAAAATAAGATTTACATAGATGGAAGTTTATATAATCTAGGATGGCATAATTTACTGTGATTAAAAAATTCAGTTAATTCTTCTTAGCATGTCCTGGTGTATTCCATGAAAATAATGCTTAATTGATAAAATTATGATGACAGTGTACTTTCAGAGCTCACTTTATAATGCTCACTCTAGTTTTTTGTTCTTTAATCTTTACTAAATCTTAACTCTAATCTCTCAATTTTTGCTAACGGGATGAATATATTTCTAGAGTATATTGTTATTTTTAAGTATATTTCTTCAGATTATTATATCAGCCTAGCTTGCGAGTGCCAGCCAATATGCCCGGTAAAAGTGTATTGGCACCGATGACTACCGTGTCTTCACTATCAAGCAGCACCGAGCTGACGACATCACTGCAACCTGTAATTTATTCTTCACATTTTATCTCAACCTTCATTTAAATTTCATTTAATTTTTTAAAAATCTCTTAATTTAGAAAACTAAGAATGCACCAAATGCTTAGAATTAATTTGACAACTGATTTTTAATAATTAGAAGAAATTTAGTCACTTAATCGGAATTAAAACTTTCTAATTAAATATTTAGTTGGACAGTCTTAATTCAAATAATCACCATAATAAATAAGGGACATTAAATAAGTTCAAGATTATGGACATATATAATTCATGGTTTTGAGTATCTTACTTCCTTTTGCTTGATCATCAATTAAAATTATGTCAGATCTTTTTACAATTAATGAAAAAAGTCCAGTTCCTTTAGATTTAAGTTGGTAATCTTATTCAGTAATTGAATTTCTAGGAAAAGAATTGCAATCGAACAATTTAACTGAATTGTAATCATATAATTAAAAGCTTGTAATGGGATCAAGTTAACATTCCTGTTCAGTACAACCTATCATTTTGTTTTATTTTTTTGTTTTATAATCAAATTTAATAATATTAAGATATAAACAAACTTTTTGCAAAATTGACAAATGAATAAAAGAAATTTTTCTGCAAAATAATTCGCGCTCATAAAAATTGGATTGTCTCATTTATATTGAACATGTGGTAATTTTATTATAAAACTTGAATTTAAAATTAAAATTAATGCTTAGAGCATGCGCAGTATTTTTGTCTAAATTGTCTGAATAATCTTTGGTGTGTTGGTTTTGTTGATAAAAAATAAACGGAATTGTTTGCAGCTTTTTTTAAAGATAGGAAAAAGAAGAGGATATCAGCGAATGATCTAGTGTTTTGTTAAATAATAAAATAAACTCAAATATTTGGAATGTTTCAGATATTCATTATTTCAGAGGATATATACATCGAAGTAAAAAAAGAGAAAAAGATTGCTGAATTATCATAATTATGTAACTATCAATATCTTTAAGAATTTAATTTATAAACCATTATTAATGATTTATCAAGGCAAATTTGAAACTGGCATGGAATTAATTTTATGTTTGCGTTTATTATAAAGGATTTCAATTTTGTCAGAATTTAGAATGAATTCTACCAATTTAGAAAAAGGCACAAGTGATATTTTTGCAACGGTCACCAAAGTTGATTATTAGTCGTAATGGTGGTGAAACAGTTCAACATTTCATCCTCACTCAGCAACCGATTGTTAGTGGTAAATATTTTCTATTTTGTGTATTTTATATATTTCTCGAGGATCGTTTTTGCAGAAGATAGAATAAATGAACATTACGCTTCGGTAGCACAAATTGAAGACGAAATTTTTTTAAATAGTATAGGTAGCGATTGATATTTTTAATATGGAATTTTAACTGTCTGGAATTTCGAACTTTTCTCATTTCAACAGTATATGCGATTGGATTAATACATTAGCTGTGAAAGTCACTTTTAAATACCAGTGAATTGAAGGTTATTCGCATACTTAATGAAAACTAAGTCTAAGTTAACATTATCTTTTAGAAATCATGAAGGTAATTGAGAGTTATACTTATAGAAAACATATGTAAAGATTGGACTTTTTTCTCCCTTAATTTTGATATATCCATATTTATATTCATTAGTTATGTAAAGAAAGGAGATACAATTTATACACTGTGTTTGCATTTGTTATTGGTAATCGTGGATTGAAAATGAAAAAAGAAAATGGAATCATAGTTGAAGATATTGTATAAAGGATGAAGCAGTGTTACTTGGTAAAGAAATGGCGACATCCAGGCGGGAGCATCAAGCATGGGTTGGGATGGGAGGGAAAATCCGTGAGAGAAGAATCGAAAGGAGCAGGTGCATATTACAAATTTATACCTATAATATGAAGTATAATTGAAAGTTAATCGTCAAATAAGAGACATGAAAAGCCTATCCTTGTTCTATATTTTTTGTCATCTATAGATCCCATTTCCAATAACTGCATAAGTTTAACGTATATGTACTTACTTTTACTTACATATATAATTGTTTACCGACTAATAGGAGCGTTAGGAAATTAGAGGAGAATTACGATATTTTTATACTCAGTTGATAGAAAATTTTTATTTCCTTAATGAGATTAAGGATATTCAGTGTTAACTGTGAAAAACATAATATTTAAAGTAATTTACGAGTAGTAAAAATTGTATAAGAAATAAAAAGTAGTATTGTCTGAATGAAAAATCTCATATTACATTGCATAGTTTGCATCGTAATGGCTTGTAAAGCCGTTAAACTTATGCTGTTATTGGAAATGGGATGTAGTTTTCTATCGAGGGTTGTAAGTCTAAGCAATTAGTCGTATTACTTAACCAATAATAAAGAGCATTGAGTATATAAGCTTTGAGCACTATTTGAAATATTTTCCATACCTCAATTATCTCCGATATTCTTTCGAATTATCGTCTAATTATCATCTTCCTTCCTAGCTTTTCGGAACATTCATCAATTATCTGCAGCTGATCTTTTCTATCATCCCATGAAATATTATTGTTTGTATTAGTTTTTAACGTAGTTTTTTTGAAGTTACATTAGAAATATAAATCGTCTTACGAAAAAAGATTGGCAAATACGTTGATCAATATCGTATTGAAGTGTACCTAAATTAAGTTGAACTTCATCCGTTCCACTTATTATGTTTTGAATCAAGCAGTAAATATTCCATTAGTTTTTCCTCTTGTGTGATTATTCATGTTTTTACCATATGCCAAAATGTAAGCAATCAATTATTTTCTGTCACTATCTTTCTGTACATTCTTTTTTCGGATTTTATATGAAAATTTATCTGACTAGTCCTTAATTCAAAAATTTGGGTTATCGTAATTTTCAAAGAGATGTAGGTGGTTATAAAAATATAGATGATTGATATTAAAAAAAATGGGATATCAAGTAGTATAGCTTTTTCTCAAAACGAATTAAATAAAGAGAAAAAGGAAGAAGAGAAGGTAGATTATCCTTTGAGGCTTTGTTATGACTATTTAATAAGATAGATAATATTTGATATCCCGAATTCAAATAAGGCCCGCCTCGTTGGGCCTATTTTATAAAGGAAATGTCTATTTCCTAAATATTTTGAACAAAGAAAAGAGTGAAAAAGAGAGGACTAACCTGCCTTTTATTAGCCGTTTCATTTTATTTCCCGTTTCATTCCCTCAATTTCTTTTTGATCCGAAAAGTTGGACTCCGATTTTGATCTTCCATCATTGTCTCCAGCATCATTCTATTATTTACTTCATCATGGCTTCAAATCTTCAGGAATGAATTTCTATCAGCGTTCTCTATTCGGTTTTCCACCATTTCAGACAACCCGATTTCCGTACTGTAAGTATTCTAAACGTATTTATTCAAAGTTTCTACCATTTCTTGAAATAAATGACTGAAGTTTGGCAGATTGTTTCTGGCAGGTGGACTAAAATTTCAATAGTTAATAGTGTAAACTTCTTTTGAATGTTGAACATTGTTCATTTAATTCCTTGTAAAAAGACTGATGTTAAGAAATTAAAAAAGTAAATAAAAGGCTTCCGACGTTCCTCTTCCATTCATGTACTGTTCTCAACATTCTCTGAAGAGTTTTACGTTGAATTTGATCAGTACTGTGCAAGGGAATAGAAAAAATTTAGATTTTATATTTTAAGTCAAAGTTTATTAAACTCAAAAAAGCAAATTGTAATTAAATTTTTTTAATGGTTGGATGTAACAGTGATAAGAAATTGAATCAGTCCATTTTCATTTTTACTGTATGCTTTAAATTATAAGATCTAGGAGTTAATAGATTTGGAGAGCCAATATAGTATAATGTTTATTCTTTATATCCAGACTAAATAATTTCTTCATCTCCTTCAATTTTCTTTGAAGCAAAAATCTATTCCAATTGAGCTACATTTTCGTTTTCTATGTTATTCGTGCTGAAAGTAAAATATAAAATTTGAGAAATTAAATAATATGAAAACAACATGATTTAAAATGTGCGAAGTAATAAGAAAGTAATGCTTTGCATGCATGAAGAATCGATTCATGGATCATGGGAATAAAATAAATTAATTTTTAAGCTTGAGAGAAAATAACTAATACTTGTCTCTGGCAAAGAATGTAATAATATTATTGAGAGAAGTATAGCATAATTATCAATAATGTTAACATGGAGTGAGAAAAACTATGGGACGTTTAATCATTATTTTCATTAAACCACAAATAATGAGCTAGGTAAAAAGTGAGTTAACTTTTCTTGTAGACATAAAAATAAGTTAATGTCTTTTTTTCAATATAATCAATCACTGGAATAAACATTTTTTTATTTGCACTGAAGAAAACGATTATTATTTCTCAATATTTCAAGAAATCTTTTTTTTTTAATTTCTTCAGAATGTTAAATGGTAATGTGTAATGGTAAAGAGTGAAAGTACAAATTTAAATTTTATTTGATGAGAATTCTATCGCTGTTTACTTATAATTTTCCGGATACGATATATTTTTCTAATAACAATTTCAAGAAGAAAAAAAAAAGAATTAAAGAAAAATATCATAAGCTTTTTTGATAATTAGATTTAATCGTTAAAATGATAACGCAGTAATGATTGCATTAAATTATGAAATTAGGAAGAGATCGATGTGATAAATTGGTCAGCCGTTATTAATTAGTACCAGTATCATTATCATGTAATAATATTCATTGCAGATAAGATATAAATGATAAAAGAGATGAGAAAGATAGAAAGAGAAGAGGAATGAATATCGTTGAAGCGTATAGTTGACGAGTGTATAGGCTTTCAAAGGCTACCTTCCTACCGTAGACGTTGAAATAGATGGGGTATGCGTAATATTTTGTGCTAACTCGGAAATGTCCTCTGCTAATATCTTCATCACTCTTTTCCATTTCATCTATTATATTCTCTCTCTATCTTCCTTGCTTATTTCCATAAGCTTAAATTGATTTTGCAATGTTTTCATTCATTCATTCATTTGTTCGTTCATAGTCATTGCAACTGCTATCATCGTATCTCATTGGTTAATGCTTTCATCTAATGATTAAAGCTGAAGGAATACATTAACTGATTATTGGACTAAACCTTACTGTTTATCTAGAAATATTGTTAATTACAATAATAAATGATAGAATTGCTCAATTTACATTATGATTTTCTTTAATTTTTAATTAAATTAATCATATAAATTTTTTGTTTTTCTTTCGTTCTTTTTTTTACATCATTTTTAAATTTTTAGTTTTTTATTATCTGTTGCTACATATCTGATATTTAAATATATTTCTATCATTTAATTTATTTCCAGTTATAAACGCTAAAATAATTTATTGAAATAAGTGTTTTTTTAGGATACTCTATATTGATTAAGATTTTAATTCCTAAATAAAAAATTATCTTTTAAAATCATGCATTCAGTTATGTAAAAAACAGTTTTAAAAATATTTCAAATGATTCTTTTAAAAATTACATTTCCTTACTTTTTATCACTTAGAAATAGATGCGAATTTGAAGGCAACGATAAAAGTGGTTACTGGAATGAGCAAGGAATGAATGAAAATATAGGCTAATTTTTCAATTATAATTCCTAGAAATGATTTTTATAAAGTATCATTTGAATTACGATAAATCTGAACTGATTTTAGATTATTTATCTAGATTTTCATAAGCGAAATTAATGTGTTAGTAGTATTCTGAATGAAAGAGGTTGAATGTTAATTGGAAATTTTTATGTGCTAATTGAACTTGTCACCTTGAGAGAGAGGAGTATGATGAAAGGTGTCTTGTCGTTCTTTTTCCATGTAATTCGGGGTTATTATTTCAGGCATTCTAAATAAGCTAATAAAATGTTAGTGTGGCTTGTTGCGGTTTCTACCTGACTCATTCATTCTCTTTATTAAGGTTGTTGTCGATACTGCTGCTAATATTGATGCTTATATCCATATGTTATAATATATTAATGTATAACATATATATGTTTGCATGTGCCTATGTCTCTATGCGGAAATGCATCTGAAACAATTAAAATGCTTCATGTGGCGGTATGGTTAATAGATAAAGAAAATTTATTAGCATGACCGAGATGAGGGATTAATCTGGAACTGTTGAAGCTTAGTTCAGGTAATTGCTATTACAACATGTATAAATATGAATATATCTATGTTATATGATTGATTTGTGTATCTATCTTTAAATTTGCGTGTGGTGATTTATATTGCTTCGGCTAATTAATTCCATGTTTCTGTTTGATTTAAATTTGAATATAAGAAAAAATTTTAATCATAATTAGAAAAGGAAAGATGATAAAGCTGGAAGATGTAGGAAGTTTATATCATACAACGTCTTCATTCTATCTAATTGGCTACTGATGCTGAAGTGAGCAAATATCTTAGAACTAACATATGTTTTCTATTTTAGCACAATCATTTTCGAATATGAATGAATAAAAATTTATTTAATGCTAGAAATAGAGCTATCAATTTGTCTGCACAATTTTCTAATATGCGAATTATCTGTAATTTATTGGTTTTTTAGAAATAATGGAATTGATAAGTATATCTACTTGTAGTCATAAAGATTTATAAAATTCGTATGTTTAGCAAAAGGAATGAGAATTTTCAAATGAGAATTATACTACGATATATCGGATTATTTATAATTATGTATAAAAATTTATTTAAGCTATGACGTAAAACTGAGGAATGTTATAATTGAGAAAAATTAAGGCGGGATACTAAATAACTGTGATATGGTGGAATTAAATTATCAATAACTACGTAAATTGGCCACAAAACCAGAAACTGATGGTAAATAATTGCTAGAAGTCTATTAATGAGATGTAATTGATAACTTCCTCTGAGAAGTTGTCCTTTACCTGAATATGTATTTGTCTACAGCTTTGATTTGTTATTTTCTTTATGATCAAATATCCCTCTTCTGTAATCTTTATTTATATATTTTTTATGATATTTTGCTTTTTTCTCAGTCGATACCGAATTCATTTAGATGATCACCTTGAAACAGTCTGTTGTGGCATATTCGATATCATCTACTTCTAATATACATATCATATTTGCATCGCTAAATCTAATTCAACGTATTTCTTACTTTTACTAATTTCCTTCTTTATTTTCATATGTCAGCTGTTCCAATAATTGTAATTTTATTGGTGCTCAATAGTTTAGTTAAAAGTTGAAACTTATTGATTTTTGAATATATTAATGATTGAAGATAGCATTGAAAAAAATCATCTGCAATTAAAGTGATGCTTATTGATCGATAAAGAAATGTTTTCATTATCTCTTATCGTAATTACTCTTCATCGTCGTCAATAATTTTTGAAATCTTTATAAATTTTTAACTAATTGTTTATTTATTTTTTTGTTTTTCAATCTTCATTAGTTTTTTGAATTTTTTTTTTACATTTGCTTAATTTCTTATATATCTGTCCTAATATAGAATCACTATTGGTTGTAATTGCGGCTAATGAGGCTTAGCTTCATTAAGTAATCTATTCATATACGACATTCTAGCTTTTGTAAATGATGCAATAATAACAGTGTGTGGGAAACAAGTCGATTGATAGCAAGTTAGCCTTAAACTTGATTTTATTACTTTTTAATTAAAAGCGAGGAAATAGATTACGAGTGTAAATTGATCGTTTTTGAAGGGATGACAGAATGATTTTTTTTTTCAATAAGTATCTTCTGCTTCTTTATTATTTTTTTTCAAAAAAGTTGAAATATAAGTATTTTTGGATGGGAAACTGATACACATTCTTTCGTACTTTCATAATTTCTACTGCAATTTCTCCCTTCATTATTGAAGATAAAACAATTACGAGTAATTACCAATGAGCGACCGCTTCCGCTATTTTCTCTTTTTTCAGATATTCACTTTGAGGAGATTTAAAAAATAAGAGTAAAAAGAGATTCAACAGAATTTCTTGACAAAAATAAGAAATCAATGAGGATAAACTCTATTTTACTCTATTTACTCTATTTCCTAGAAATTTATTTCATTTTATGGAGAAATTTAATTAGCCTAAATACAAGAAAATTTCGAGTCTCAATTGAAGAAAGTCTTATTGCTTTGTCATTCAACTGAAGGTAGTTCGTTATCTTGAAGATTCCAATTTTTTTAGTTATTAAGATGAAAAGAAGTGAATTAGTAGTTTGTTTTTGTATTAAAAAATATTCTAAAATGGAAATTATTTGGATATCAAAGTTATTGCTTTAACTCATCATTTTAAAAAGGAAAGTATCTAGGAGGAAATTTTTCTTCAATTTCTTCTGGATCAATATCAGTATCCTCCTAGATAGGT
This sequence comes from Cruorifilaria tuberocauda, assembly GCA_013365365.1. Classification (NCBI taxonomy): domain Eukaryota; kingdom Metazoa; phylum Nematoda; class Chromadorea; order Rhabditida; family Onchocercidae; genus Cruorifilaria; species Cruorifilaria tuberocauda. The sequence goes on from JABVXU010000081.1 coordinate 107,513, forward strand.
ATTGCAGGTTTTAATTTTTAAAATAAACAGAAGCAATGTCACTAACAGCAAAAGACTACTGAAATTACCGTACTATTTCTATGTTTATTCCATATTCTGAACAACTATAAATGGAATACCCTACTCTTTGAACGATTGTAAAAATTGAAATTTGATAAATTGGTAGCGGGTGAGTGAGTTTGTTTGATTATCCGTGGTAAGGATAATGCTCTCCTCGCCATCGAGTCAGTTATTTTACTTTCATTCCCCAAAAATTTGTTATAATTGTTAACTGAAAGCGATAATCGTTTCAGTATCGGATTTCTCAACAGCACCAACACTAACAGGAGGAGCAGGTTCAGAATCGAACGATACCGTAATCATTGACACAAATAGTGGCACGACAATTGATATCTTCGATCAATCAGGAACTACTAGTGCCAGCACCATTCATCATCATCATCATCATCATCAGCCATTGGGTGATGAAGTAACGTATGTCACTAATAGTAACAATTTAGCTGTACCCGCAACAACAACAACATCAACTACACTTAAAACAACTACTGTATCTGCAACAACGGAAGTTGGATTTTTAACAAGTGAAGCAGAGGGTACCGTGGAAACGGTGATAGTTCGATCGAGTGATATCAGTGGTAGTGACGAGACACAACAGTTAAGCCTCATGGATGCCTATCCAATAGGACAAGTGACATCAACGTACTTAAGTTATTACGATATCAATGTGCTGAAGCACTGAACGTGTTGTAGTTGTGTTGCACTACATATCATCATTATCATTAGAGAATGCTTACATATGGGAAGATGCACTGTAATAGCAAATGATGGGCAAAAAATTTAGATTCAAAAATTGAAGTTTCCTTCTTTTCTTGCCAATAGCCTTCTTACCTATTTATAGTATCCAAAATACTTATATATTTCCTTTACACAGATAATGTTCTGTCCTGCATTTCTCAATTCTCTGTTCTCGATATCTTATTTTGCTTCACTTCTTTTCTCGCACTTTTTATATCCATTTAGAACATAGATATTTGTATAGGAGGTCAAAAATTTTTCAGCACAGTATTATTTATTATTAAGAAAACTATTAGTGTATTTATCAATTATGAGTTAGGTCTTCTTTACTACTGCATATCACTTTCACCTTGTTTATCTTGGAAATCTAATCACAGAATTTAGTAGTAAAAGTCTATTTTAAACAAAGCGAGTATAATAAATAGCGGTTAATACTTGGAGAATGCGATAACTGAAAAATTGTAAGATTGTTTTCATTATTAGGATAAGGAAACTTGAGTGAGTTAGAAAATGAGGAGGCAAGTGAAAAGAAATTATTTTAATAAGCAGTCTAGCGCGATCTGTTATTAAGTTTATTCTTTTCAATCCCGTATTCTTCTATGTTCGAAATAGAATGAAGTAAGAAGATCAAGCAAATGATAAGTTGGAAATTTAACATACCATCTAAACATTATGTGAATTGGGATTTTGTGATTTCAGATTGATATATCATCTTAGAACATCAGCATTTCCTGTAAAAATTTAAATGTAATTGATTTTTTTTAAAGAAATAGATATCACTAGATAGTTATGTTAGTGTAGAAATACGTTTCATCCAAAGTATTTTCAATTTTATTTGGTGCTTATTGTGTTTGGTATTTTAGCTATTGGTACTTTTTTCCTTTTTTCTTTGAAGTCATTAAAAAAATTGACAGATTTGCTGAGAATAAAATGATTTCTTTTTTATTCGATAATAATTTAAAAATATCTTATGATCTAATAATATGATGATATGAGGATCTCTGAATGTTTCTGAAGTGCTCCCAAAAATTTTAATAAGTTTTGCATTTGCAACATCTCTTATCAGCTAGTTATTTTAGCTATCTATTCGAAGTAAAATATACGTTGAGTTTGCTCAATTTAATATATTTCGAACATAGAATTTTCGAATCATTTCTTAATTTCCAATCATAGAGATAAGAGATAAGAGAAAATGTGAGTTAAAATGATTATGGAGTTGTTCATTTCAATTTTTTGTTTCTTTTGAAGATTCCTAAACGTGATGGAGAAGAAAAATAAGAAAAAATGATGGTAAGAAATTAGAAATTGTGGTGGTGGTGATGGTAACCGTTGTCAGTAGTGACATTGACAGAAATAGCGTTCCAAGGTTAGCTTGATCGTCGGTTGAGATGGTTGGTTGTGATGGTTGTTGTTTAGCAACTGGAATGTAGCTACTTAGAAACAGGGACGACGACCGAAGCTAAGGCAACGGAGTATGAAAGACTAAGGCTTTAAGCTTTAGCGAAGCATATATTCTGTATTTGTTGTCGAGACGATGATGATAATGATGATGATGATGGAATTTCTTTTGACAACAATGACAACAATGTCAATTTCATAAGGCAATAATTGCAGAAATGGTTGGAAGAAAGTAGAAAAGGAAAAACAAGTGGTGTAAGCGAATAGCGATAATTTGATCATTGGAAAAAAAAGAAAGTTTTTTTTTGTTTTCCAATAAGCATCTTTGGTTTGAAGCTATTCTTTCAGCTTTTCATGTCAGAAGACTTTATCAGAAAAGCAATTCTTGTTTTATCTGAAAAGCAAGCTTTTTGTGCGTAAATGTATCTATTTACCTATGGGTTAACATCTTGCACTTATCTATCATCTCTTATCCCTCTTTTTTTTTAGTCATTATCAATGATTTATAAGACATCTTATATGTTATATCTGTCTATGTATTCATGTTTATCTATTAATGTTTCGAGCTTTAAAGTGAAGTCTTGAAACTTTTACTAAAAAATTTTCGGTAACCAAGGAAGTAGTAGCAGCAGTGATAGCAGCATTATGATATCCGGTTAAGATTGAAGGTGGCCAAGTACGCGCAAGGATATTTCTTTCCTAAAAATTTGAAAAACTTTTTTCTCTTCTGATTACTTTCAATTGGTTATTATCGAATTTCAGTTTTCTAAAAAAAGCTAGTTCTTGAATTTTCTAAAAGTAGATGAAATATATTCATAACATTAAACAGGAGTAGTGATGAATAATTCGATTTATGTTTTATTTAAATTGATGATAGTCAAAAGTGATGTTTATGAGTAGGATATTATATTTTTGGAATTGTAAAGAAGTGTAGTTTAAATTGAGATGAGTAATGTAGGCAGTGATATTTAGGAGTGTTGGGAAGTTTTTTAATTGAAATTTCTGAAAAATGGGATAAAATATTAAAATATTTTCTGTCCAAGAAATACTTGGCTTTATGTTGTGTTCTATTTAAATTTAATTAAATATTTATTTGCTATTAAATAAAAGAATCTGGGATGTAATACGGTGTAATTTCTAGAAATTTCTTTAAAAATTACTATTTTCTTGAGTGAATGAACTGATGGTATATCGGATATATTTTCACACTCTGGTAAATAAACAATCATTTTCAGGAATTTTAAAAATTCTTTATTTGAAGAACGTTTAACTTATGATGTAGAGAGTAAAAGGGTTATGTTCTTCGATAGATATCAATGATTTTAATTTTGAAAAATCGGTAAGAGTTATCAGTTTGTATCTTCATTTTATTTAACTTTAATTCTGAAATTTTTGAAAATTGAAATTATTTTAGATGAACATATATTTTTAATTGCTTTCATTGGTGGTAATAGGGAAAGAGAAAGGAAGAAAAGAAGAACGAAAGAGGAAGAGAATGATAATTTATGGAATTAAAGACTTCTTTGTTTTTTAAATCTTTTGGTAGTAAGTGCATCATTATGTCTTTTCGGTTCTCATAATGGGTCGTCTAGGAGACGAAAATTCATCGTTGTGGTCGTTATGGTTGACATCAGTTTTTCTGCATTATTATATACATATATATAATATACTAAGATGAAGGATATATGAAGTAGAAGTATTTTTATTAAAGTTGATTCATGCTATTTTATCTTCTGAATTTGCGTGAATTCCGCATCTATCACTCCCGCCCTTTCCTTTGCCTCCTTTGTGTCCCGCTTACTTCTTACCCTATTCCCTTAACTACTGTTGTCAGGTATTTTGTATGCATATGATACCTTGGTAACCAGACACTTAATCACTAAGATTATTTTCACGTTATAAGTGCTAGGCAACATTGGAGTGGTCGCAAAATTCAGTATTCATTTTACTCTTTGCATTCTTTAATTCAAATTATCTCCAGATTACATTGAGAAAATCATTCGAGATGTGTTATCGTTTAGTTTTTTCCTTTTTTTTTTTGCAATTTTGTTCGACCACTGTTTATTAGGATGTTGAATTACTTTTGAGAAGAGAATAAATGATACATTTTCGGAAGATGGAAATGGTTGAACATTGATTTTTTAGGATCTGAAGTAGTTATTTAGTCAAGTTGAAATTTAAAAAATTTTTTTCAAAAGAAATAACTTGTAATTTTAAGAAGATATGTAAATAATTTTTGTAAACTTACCAAAAAATGAAAATATTGAAGTTGAGTAAAATGAATAAATATATCTATATATTTACAAAATGTGTGGATTGTTTTTTCTATATATCTCTTATTAATTTTTGACAAACATTTTCTTTCTGAGCTCATAACTATCTTTCACGTTAAAGTATCTTTCTGAAATAAAATCCGATCAGTTGTTTCAGTTTCTATTAGTCAAATTTAAAGCTAGAATTCAATTTTTCCTATTTTTTCTTTTCTGATTTTAGATAAGAATTAACTCTTTGCTTTCTCTTTTTCTTTCTGCTATCGATAGGATCTGCATTTAAAATGGCAGTAATGGAAGGAAATGGATGAAAATGCGGAATTTCAAAGAGATATTGGTAGTTAAAGGGAAATATTATTAGAGCAGGTGTGAGTGAATGATTAGCCGTAAGCTAGTCATTGCACTAAGCTAGTCATCATTATGATCATTATAATGTACCTCACCTCATCGTTACCTCCCTTTCCATGCTTATATATTCTGCCTCCCTTGTAGAGGCCAATTGAGTTCATGCTTCACTCCCCTCCTTTAAAGGGACCCTTTTTCATTTACATCTAAGGCATTTCCTCGTAAAGTCGATGACGAAAGGAAGTCCAACTGGGCAACTAGACAGGTATTTGATTTTCAGTTCCTTTTTTTACATCCTGCTAACTTTAACTGAGAAGTTAAATTTATTGAAATTTTTTTTTTAAAGGAATTAGACTTGATAATGTTACTATGGATGGATCTATTGGGAATGATAAAAATTCTTGTAATCTTGTACAGCTAACTGTGATTCATTTCTTTCGTGATATCGATTGATTTTTTCATTCATTTTAACAAAAAACTTTTGTAAAGAAAAAAAATTGACGGGAACGTTAGAAGATCAACTATTACGCATAAATTCCAGTGCGACATTTCAGTAATTGCCAAATGGTACTAATGGTATTAGTTTATTTAAATTGTACTAAGTATTTATTGTGAATTTTCGACTTCTAGTATGCAGAAACTTAACTTAATTAGATCTTAGTTAACTTGATACTTGTGATATGATATGTTTTTAGTTTTGGTCACTGTCACGTATACCCCTGTTGCATATAAGCATGATAATCGTTTTTCAATGTCTTAGCCACAGCTTTCTTTATAACGATTTTTAAATATGGTATTGAATTATGATTCATGATAATTTTTGTAAGGTTATAGTTAGTTATATTCTAAAGCTATAGCAATGCATAATACATGATACATACATGATTACATGTTTTAATAATACGCAGTAGTAATGAAAAAAGTAAAATGGAAGAAAAATATTTGCTTGGTAATAATAGTATGAGTGATTTGTGAAATAGTTCAAGATGCAAAATTTTGAAGATAATTTTTACTTCATATCCTTATACCTTTTCTGTTTTAAGATGTTTTAAGAGCTTAATGATATCATTCATTTTCAATGAGTAATTTGCCTCATATATTTTTTCGATATGCAGTTTTTTTTAATATAATTGGTAATATGATTTGATATTCAGATATCGCTTCCATTTCCATATGTAAACTTCTTTACGGTAACGTTACGTTCAAAACATATAAGGAAGGGATAAAATATGCCGTTTCCGGAAATGAGAAGGTGCAGAGAAGTGACAGAGTGGTACATTATGTATTAAAGCACTATAATCCATAACGCAGTATGCATAATCATTCGTTATGCTCGTAGTCTAATCTCTTTGAAATACTTCATTTTAATACCGGAAGGAGAGTGAAGGTAAGGAAGAATTATTTGAGAGGAAGGATAATAACCATTCGGATAGACGGAAAGGTTAGTTTAAGAAAGCTGTAATATGAAACTATATCATAGAAAGCTTGAAATCTCTACTATAACTGTAACTTTCTATTTCTCTTTCTTACATAACCCATCATATAATTTTTGCCCATCAGTTGCCATTCATACAATTGTTGTAACTCATTGTTTGATTCATTTTTCTGCTTCGAACATTTAAGATATCTTTTTATACCCTAGAAATGGTATCTTGCAGGAATGCTACTTATGTTTATACCAACGAGTATCCGCCATATTATCAGGTATGTTATCATCTTTCTTTTTTTCTTGCACGTTATTTATTTATTTTTGGGAGAATTATTTATCAAATGTGGCAATTCTTATCAATCTCATCTCTTGTTTTTTTCGTTTCAAGTTCCAGCTTATTATTTTTACGTATATAAGTGCAATACGTTGAGTGATTTTGTCATTGATGTAAATATTATTTGATGATGATCTATGAAATTCATAAATGTCGGATAATCGATCCAGCATAATCTAGTAAACGAGTGTGACTTCATATTATAATAAGAGCAATATACCGGAAATATAGCTCTCTCTGTGGAAAACTTTTTTGCAATCTAATAAGATTATTTCTTTTTTCTTGCGGTTAATGAATTAAGATTGGTCACAATTATTAAATTAAGATACAGTATGTCATCTTTTGATAACCCGTATTTGGTGAATAAGCAAATAGGAATTTAAAAATTTTAAGAAATTCTATGGGGGGAAATCAACCGCAAGTATAAGTTCTTCATTTCTGTTTATTTACTTTCATTCCTTGATATAACTCTAGCCAGCCTCTCAAATATGACTGCAACTTTTTTTTTCTTTTTTTGATAATCTCTATCTTCTTTTCTAGTATCAACCAATACATTCACCAACACAACAAACATACGTCATTCAGCAAGATTCACCAGGATCTGTAGAAGAGGATGTTGGAGCTCAATTGGGTCATACAACACGCGCTTCACCTACTACTGTAAGTCTTACTTTGATGCTTTTCACGGTTTTTTATAAGGAATTTTTTTTTTTTGGTAATATGTGCTTGTGTAGCTCAGTTTGAAGACTGACATGAAGGCTACATGACTACAAGAATGGCTTTATCACTGATCTTGGCATCATTATTAATATTTATCTTGGTCCATACTAGAAGTTATCAAGTTTTATGTAGTTTATATCTGTGATACATCTATCTTCCTCGGTTTTTATTATCCAGATTTTTCCATTGATATTTTGTATGTTTCTTTCTTGTCCATAATTCTGCTTTATCAATTCATAACTTTGATTATTATATGATCCGGGTCTTGTAGCGAAATTTTGGGAAGATTTTTAAAAAAATGAGATTAATCCAAAGTTAGAGTTAAGCTAATAATGACAGAAAGTATCGAGAGATATGCCTTATAATTTTTGGGAATATAATTAGTGGTTCAAATTTAAGCGATCATCCTTAAAAACGATAATTGACAAAACATCTAAATGAGATGTAAAGTTATGCTTTAAAGTGATAATTTTCTTGATTACAAAAATATACAAACATACAAAAATAGGAATACAGAAATGACTGGCAGTAATGTAATTAATTGACTGTATGTATTTACACTTACACATGTGTTAAGCCTTCAATATATAAATAAGAAATTTTTGATTTGTGAAAGATGGATAAATCGACCAGATAAAATCAGTAAGGGATGATTAATGAGTAAATAAGGAAGTGATTAAGATCGATAGGTAGCAATTACATTAATGATTCTGTAACACGCAATATTATGATGATTGTTGAGAGATGGAAAGAAGGTAGAGTGCATAAAAGGACGATGAGAAAGAAGCAGTAATGGAGAGAGTAATCATTAATTAGCCGAGTGGGATGAAAAGGAGATTAATTTACAAGGATTGTTGAAATTACCGTACTTTCAATTATGCTATTTAAAATAATTAACAGCCTTGTATGAGAGCCAGTAGCTGAATGGACACAGGGCGTGGTTAAATGTAAAAGCTAAGGAAGCTATGCAATCAATTGGATAGAATCGAAGAAGTAAACATTTGTATGTGAGCATCCAATAAGGTCAATAATTAGCGTATAAAAAACACGTTTCTTATGATTTCTATAGCTTAGCATGAACTAGCCCATAATTATCTGGCTATCTAATTCGGAAGCATATTTATCTGCAATAAGAAAGGAAGCTAAAATGTAATTGAAATTAGAAAAATTATTGAAAGGTGAAATGTTTACATATTCTTTTTCACTTGCAATTTAAAGCTTTTCCTCATTTTCAAAGTAACTCTTATCAATCTTAGGGAAATCTTTATACTATTTATTCAATAAAAATGAACTCATGTCATTCTTCAAACAAAAAAGAGTAGTTAATATATTAGTTTCCAGCTAGCTAATAATCGCATAAGTTGCTAAGAATTTAATCATTCGACAATTAAATTTGAAATTACTATTTCGTTATTTCGTTATTTGCTTTACTACTTTTAATAAATATTTTTTTTTATAGATTCAGTGGTTGATTAATAATTATGAACCAGCTGATGGTACTTCTCTTCCGCGTTGTACTCTTTACAGCCATTATATCAAGTAAGTTTACTGTTTATGGATAATGAAATGGGGAAACATTCCGGTATTTGGTGCCTAAATCACAATTGCCAAAATTTACATTTTCCAAATTTTGAATTTAGTATCCTTAGAATGTATTAATGCATTAATAAATTAACTTTCTTCATTCGGATAAAATTGTTAGATTTGTTGAAATTAAAAGAAGGATTTAAGGAACATGATTGTCGCGTAGATTTACTTCAGTCCTGCTTTATGAAGAAAATTTGATTTGTCCATAGTATCAGTAGTAAGTCCTTTATGATAAGTGTTAAGTAAATTGGATAAATTCGGAAGAATTAGCTGATTCTGAGCAGGTGAGCTGAATTCTTTTATAAATTACTCCTTTCCATGAATATTGCCGTACAATGTTGAGTTTGTATGTTCCTATAAGTTATTGTATAACATGAATTTCATAATATCTATTGCACTAATTTTCTCATTTGAATGTTAATCGATTAAATTAACAAAAACTAAATTTATTTCAGGCATTGCAGTGAAAATAAACTCGAACCGGTAAATGCAGCTTCATTTGGTAAGCTTATCCGGTCAGTATTTCACGGTTTACGTACACGTCGGCTTGGCACGCGCGGTAACTCCAAATATCACTATTACGGGATTCGAATTAAGCCTGACTCTCCATTAAATCGAGGTAATAGTGCTGCGATGACATTGGGTGAAGATTACAACCGAACACCGTTGATATCCTCAGCGCAGTCTGTAAATCAGTTACCACCAAGGAGGTATGGAAAACTCTTTTGTGTTTAAATTTTCTGGATGAATTCATTTAGAAAATGAGCTATTTTTTTGAAATTTTTTGAAGTTTTCAAAAATATCAATTTTAGTAGACTTCAGGAGTACAAGGAAGAATTATACTAAGTGGTGAGTACAAAACATAAATCGTAGTGTAATACAGAATAGAAAAACTGGAAGAGCATCCATATCTCATAAGAACAGTTTTTGAGCTATGTTTTATATTACATTTCCGATATAGATTCATTTACGCGAAATATTTTTTCTCTTTTTTTATATTCATGTTACAAAGAGATCCTTATAACTGCAAGCGGTTAAGCTCCGTGTAAATGATTTTTATAATAAGAATATATGAAATGGAAGACGTAAACAAAAATGTGATTGAAAATTCAATAAAATTGAAATTTCGTTATTTTGCAAAATTTCAAAAGCAGAAAATGAAATTTCGTTCAATATTTGAAAACTTTGTTTATTTTTGAATAATTTTTTGAAGTTATTATTTGCAGCTCATCTCGGCGTTCCGCTTTGGGATCCAGTTCAGTGATTACTCGACGAAGCAATTCTATTAGTATGGAAACAGATACAACAACTAGCCAATCTACAAATTCCAGATCGTAAGTTTAAGTTGGATGAACGTTAATTGTTTCTTATTTGGGGAATTCTGATTTTTATTTTAAGGAGTCCGTCGTCCACTTATGAACACAGTATATCATCGAATCATGGTACTTTTAGTACATATCGAAATCAGAATGCTAATTCTTCAATGGATGGATGCACAGGTTTCTTTATTTTCTTTCATTTTGAGTTATCCTTCCGGAAAACTGATGAGAAATAAAATTGGGAAGTAGAAGAACTTTCAAAAGATTAAAAAAAATTTTTTTTGAGAGCTTTTAGCTTTTAGCTCAAGCAGATAAGGCTTCTTTGAAATGATTCTTGTATGAAGTAGATTTTGTTTCAGAGATGGATAGAGAAGTTCTTGGTGATGGTGAAGTCCCGCGTGTCGGTATATCCGATATGCAAGGCTTGGAAAGTTATCTGCAACCGTTAGGGCTAACTTTGCAACATGCAGTGCGTTTTATCGAAAGTTACACGACGAATTGCGCTGTAAGTTGAAGAATCCTATCTTATTTTTTATTCAAAAATTTTGAAAATATTTTCTTTTTTTAATGCCCTTTGTATTTCAATGTATTCTAACATAGAGAAAGTTTTCTTAGTCTAGTAAGCAATAGTAAACGATAAAATTATAGCCTAAGAAAGTCGAATGAATTGAAGATGCTGGATGATGAATAAATGATTGGATGAATTTTTGTCCGAATATGATTTCTAGGAAGTTTTGGAATGCATAAAACAATTACATTTCGATATGGTCGAAGAATGTTGGATAACTTTCTGGCAACCAGAAAATGATCAAGAAGATATGGAAGACGAGGATTGTGCTAATAATGAGTACGTTTAAAATTTTCTATGGTGAATAATCCAACTGAGCATCTCTGATTTTCTGAAAAACTTCACACTGTCTGTTAAAAATAAGCACAAAACAAATAATACTAATCAAATTCACTCTTGCATTTGTTCAATGCATAAATTGATTACATTTTCTTGATTCCTTCAGTAAAACGTTAAAAGGTCTCAGTCAAATTCAACTATTTCGCCTATGCACAGTACCTCAAATGCAGGCATTTGTCCAAAATATGGACTTTTCATTTTATCAAGTGGTTGTCGAAGTTTTGATTCCGGATGTGCTGAGTTCCAACGTATCGGGTTAGTCTCTATGACATCTCATAATTTTTATATATTTTTGAAATATTGCTCTCTTTGTTTTATAGGCCTTTTCTAAACAAACAGAAAAAGAATGTTTTTGAAGCTGTGCTATAGAAATGCAGAATTTGTTCATGAAAACATTCAAATTACATTGAAAAAAGATTAACAAGGGAAACTTTTTTTGTCAGCGTTTTAATGATTGATGATAAATAACTTCTAGGAGCATTAACTTTACAAATTCGTAATTTTGCGAAATCGTTGGAGATGCAATTGAAGAAAGCAATGCAAGGAGCTCCAGATATTATTCAGAAAAAGAAACTTGTGGCTGTGCGTACACTGGCGCAAACATTAAGGCGATATACTTCTTTAAATCATCTGGCATCTGCTGCACGCGGCGTTTTACAAAAGCCGGATCAAATTCATCAAATGTTTCAAGATTTCAATCGAGTCGATATAGCAAGTGTTCAGGATCAGGCTGGGTTCGTCTACTACTTTAACTGTTTTTTCATATTTGAAATTCATATCTGATGTGATGCCAATCTGGAAATATTTGGAGCGTACTCGAAATTGGAAAACTGTTGAGAATATATTAGAGACTGATTCATATACTAATACTGATACTACATTTGGCAACACTGAAATGCTTGTTTGAAACTAAAGTTATTAACATATTGTTCGTATGAGGTTTTGAAAATTTTACTATTTTTATAAATTTCTAGATGGGTATGCGATTGTGATCCGGTACTGGTATCTAATCTTCAATCCGATTTTCGAGAAAATTTACAGAAACAAAAAAGCTTAGATCAATGGGCTGAATGGATGGAAGCTGTCGTTGATCAGGTTAGCAGCAATAAAATGATGAAGTTTGGAGTTGAATGTGGAAAATTACAGTGCGCATTCCCAAGTATTTTCAAATAATTTTTAAATGCTTATTGAAATGTCTTTAACCATGAATTTGAATTTGAATATTGAATTTCAGGTGCTGGCAAAATACCATGATAAATCCTATGCTGTTTTGGCGGATGTTTCAAAACAGTTTTTGAAGAATTGGTCTTTTTACAGGTAAATTAATTATTTCTTGAACCGAAGTTTCATTTCTCATTCGTTTCATTTTTTGGTTTCATTTATATTGAAATAAATAGAATTTCTCGCCTATATTGCAATATTTGTAGCTCGATGATAATACGAGATCTCACACTTCGCTCGGCTCAATCCTTTGGTTCTTTTCACCTTATTCGTCTTCTGTTTGATGAATATTTGTTGTATTTGGTGGAATTACGACTTGCCAAAGCTTCCAACAAACCAGTTATTTACGTCATGACACAGGTTTTGAATAAAAAATATTTCTATTTTTTTTATAGTTTACAAGGTCATACTTGACAGTGAATCTCTATCTTTTATTATAAATGATTGTTTGATTTCAAATACAAATACAAGAAGGGAACTACAGTAGATAACTTCAAGTAAATTGGGAGATTTTCAAGTATAATATGTTTATCTTTTCAATTATTCCACTTTTCAAATTTATAAATCATTTCATTTTTAGGTAATGGAAAATATTACACTCAATGAAACGACTACTGTAGGAGCAGGAGGAGTGGAAATCCTTGCATCGCAATCGATCGTCACTTCAAATGGTATTGGTCTGCTTCCAACCAGTAACAGTTCGCATTTCTTTAATCCGCTGGAAGCACAACCAGGTGTGAATATTGTTTATATGGACGAGAGATCTGGTCATACCCAGACCATACATTACGTTGGTGTGGGATCGAATACTCCACCGCATATGGATGCATTAGAACAAATCGTCCAAAGTAGCGGTATGTCTTTCTTTTTTAATCTAATATGTTATTAATGATCAATTAAACTGAAATAATCATTGAAAAGAGTTTCAATAAGAATTTCTCTATAAATTGATCGTTTTAGATAATTAAAAATCAAATTTTCAGAAATGACATTAGACGATGTGAAGAATGATCTCGACGAAGGGGAAAGAAAGAATTTGAATCTCATATAAATAATCAGTTCATTAATTATTATCATATTTTTATAATTTCTTCTCATGAAAATTATTTGCTGTTTGTATATGTATATATATGTGATATTAACTATATCTACCGACATATAATATCAAAGGGTAAAGAAATCTGGATATGAAAATAGATGAGGGAGCAAATTAACAAAATTAACACATTTTCTTTAGAATTATACACTTATAACCTATTCCAATCTGCGGTTTTAAGAATTAACTTCGTTTTGAACTAACCATAAACATTTACACTTTTCAATTTTTGCGTATTTGATGGTACGATATCTATTTTGATGTTTGGAAGTGCTACATATATTCTGTTGAAATTGTATTACTTTTTATTTTTAATGATAAAATAACCGTGTGCACTATTTTCACCGATATAAATTATTTCGAACGCATTAGTTGATTGCATGCTCGTTGAATGTTAAATGAATAGCAGTATGGATGGTTTTCAGAAGTAAGAAAGTGAAAAATCAATCTCATTTGGTGATACATTTCAAAACTACAATGCTACATTAAATTACATAAAATGCATCGAATTTGTCGTTAAAGATTTTTTCACTTAACCAGTCAAAAATTAATCATAAAATTTGATTTAGAAAAGGATTTAATTTTTCAGAGAATTTGAAATTAAATTAAAACATGAAATATGCCTGGTAAAAAAGTGAAGATTAAAGATATGAGAATATCACTGAATATCATATGGTATGTTGTGTTTGCTTTTCTTAGCTTCTCGTCTTTCATTTCGCATTTTTCCTCTTCGAACCTTTCTTCCATGCACCTTTAATCATTTGCATAATATGAAATATATTTGTTACTCTTATCAGCATGAAGTAAAATTGTAAATGGTAACTCTGAGAATCTGAGAAATCTAATATTCCTTGCGAACTATCAATCAGTAAGATGAGATGTTGATTCTCGTTCGTCCGAATGATTTCATCTTATCAACGCTTGATTTTTCATCTGCAAAATGAAAAATGTAAAAGCTGTAAAATTCCTCTAGATGCAATATTAAATTTTAATAAAAATTGCTAGCATGATCGATCGATTGATCTATCTGCAGAAGAATTAAAAAAAAATCTTACTTTCATGATTTTGGCACTTAAGCTTTTGAAATTTACATTATACACTTCTCATCATATGTATTTTATGGAAAGTTTACGAAAAAATTTTATGGAAAATAAGTAACTTACCTTGCTTTTAGTTTAATAACTGAGAGAAGAAGATGGTTAATGATATTGAAATTGCTTGATTCAATTTAAATTGAAATCTACCATATTTTGCGTCAAACTAAAACTTGATAATGAAAATCAATTTAAAGTAATTTACTTACTTTCATGGTCACAAGCTTCACTCCTCCACTAGGAAGTTCACTGCTTCCGGAAACATTTCATATCTTTTTTTCCTTAAAAAATTTTTCCCTCATATAATACTTCACGTATTTCTTATCCTTGGATAAAAATATATGAAGCATTTTAAAATCATTTTACACATTTTGAAAGGTCAATTTTCTATTAACCGACTTGCATTAATATTGATTCATTGGGAATGAAATATCCGTTATCACATATCAATTCATGAGATATAATCATCTAATTTTAATTATGACAACTAATATGCTTGCATCTGAGTGCAATAAAAATTCCATCGGATTTGAACATCAAGATTTTAATGTTGCAGGTAGCAAAAAAGCAATAGAGCAAGCTTTCATCCCTGAATGCAATTACTGCTCCATTAAAAAATTTTATATTCGTTACCTTAGTAGGTGATACTGAAATACTAGGTCCTTTTCTTCTGGATTTTAGAAAGTCTTGAGCATAATTTAATGCATGCATAAACGCAAACATCGTGCAAAATCATACTATGTCATATTACTTACAACTTTCAAATATAAAAATAACGATTAAACTTTTCCCATATTGTTTGATTCATCTTCGATAGAAAAGAAAAGCTTAATTAAAAAATTAAACCACCAGTTGCTACCATTTATGGGATGTGCTGATACACGGTGAAGCCTCGTTGTGTTACATGATTGACATGAGATTCAACATATAAGTGCTTATCAGGTAGTTACAAGAAGTTAACATAAAATTACTTTTATTGATTGGACAGGATATATAGCATTTACTGCAATGATTGCGCGTGATGCCAATGTTACTTACATAATTGTAATAGTTATTGCAACTGATGATGGGATAATTCAGTATACTGATACTTATCAGATAGTTACAAAAAATAAATCCTTTATGTCATTTCAGTATACCTGTATCGAATATCAGTAAGGATTTTCTTTTATTCATATTAATTTATCGATCACCGATGAACATCAATTCATCGATCATCTCCATTTTTCAATTATCAGAACTTCCATTTCTAACCTTTAAAATGACTCAAGAGAAAATGTAGCATGGTAATTATTTCTATACGCGTGATTAAATATCCCTTTGATTAGTTCGTAATTTCGCAACTTAAAATGATTTATTTTATGATAATCAAATATTAACGTAAAACGCTTGATGAATTTAGTCGAGTGAATATTAATTTTTGAGAGATGAATTTTTATTTTTAATTTTTATTTTAACTTTACATTCATATTAGAACGAACTTGATGATTCGGTTTTGTTTTATAAGAATGAATTGAAGTGTTTTGCGCATTTTATCGTTTCAATATTTTTCTGTTACAATCTATCAGTTGTTTTAATTATCGATTATCGAATGATTATCGATTTGATTGTCGAGCGATCGATCGATAATATCGATTATTGATATTGGAAAATGCACGAAAGCAAAGATTGATGGTATGAGAATCAAGTTCAAATTTAATTAGCAAGGGAAATAAAAAATAAAAGTTATTGTATACTTTGCGTATGTTACTTATCAAACTACATACTAACACGTACGTACTTACGTTTCGTATCGAAAAGATTCATTTTTCAGGAAATTCAAGAATTTCAGCTGGAAATTTAATGCTATTGAAAAATTGTTCTTTCGGTATTTTTTAAAATTTGCACAATTCATAATATTTTAAATTCATTGATTGATAAAATAATTTCTAAATTGTCAGAAGGCATTTTCATTTATTTCATTTAAATCCTCTTTTTTCAAAATCCTCTATTTTTTTCAACCAATTCCTCTTCTTCGTGAAAAGTTCATCTCAGTTGCGCATTTGTCGCAGTAATATTTTCCAGCCGTAATTACGAACAGTTTTGATTAGATTATACTAACAATCTAAAATAATGCCTACATTTTTTGATATTCCTTCTCTGAAAGTCAATTATATTTCTAAGCATGATAATGACGGTGCAATTGGGAAGCGCTAATGTCGCCAAATGTGTAACAGTTTTGAAAGTAATATAACTGACAAAAGAATGATGTTTTATGGTGGATTTATTATGTTTAATATCCTAACCAGTTCATAGTTCAGGTAATTTTGATAATTTGACCTCAAATGGTTTCAATAATTAGAGAAGGTAAATTTCAGCACAAAAGTAAAGATGAAAATTTCTCATACTTTTAACTCGTTCAGATTTTGCGACATTCGAATAACTTATTGCTGAAATTATACTGTATTACGAGAAATGAAAGAAAATGAAACTTGAAATATAGAAATGACCTGAAATAGTAACTACACATAAGTATCACATTACAGTTACTTATCATGTATCTCTCATCACTACTGCACTGATAGAAGTTTGATATTAAAAATAAATTTAATAATGCGAGTTTCTCAAATTGAACTTTGGTTGTGGAGTATAATTAAATTTTTCAAATTCATGATTAATCTTCTCAACTTCGCCCACTTAAATTGCATGAAATAAATTTAACTATCCCGAGTAATGATTCTGATATCTTATCAAAAAGTATATTATATTATTGATGTGACAAAACTAGATTACACTTGAATTCTAAATTAGTCAATATGCTTCCTATAAACTTTCATCATATTTTTGACGAAAGAATTTTAAAGCTTAAGATAAAATTACGGGAATTTTTATCATTATTGAAATAAAATATTAGCCTTATCAGCGATAAAAGATAAGTAATGTTTGAAAATCTTTTCTAATTTTAGTCATTCTTCTTCATTGAAAAATTATTCGAAATTTCATTTCAATTAATAAACTTGCAAAAGACGACTCGCAAAACTTGGCACTGATAAATTAATAAGCTTTTAAATTAATTTTTTTCTACTTCTTCTACTTGCATTTTATCTCCTACTTTCTCCTACTTACCTCAATCTTTCTTTGAAGTAAGAATTCAAGTCTGCACCAAAAAGTAAAAATGATCCACCTTTTAAGTGTACCTACTTCGATAAATCCAAAGCCATACGATAACATGGATCTTATAACTTCTGTATTCCTGTCAAAACCTGTAGCAAAGCCTAAGCTTATTGCTAAAGAAGTTTACTGTTAAACACTTCGGCTATTGTTCTGCAAGTTTTTTGTAAGTCTTCAAAATCTAGTTTATTGCTTCCTAATTTGATTTTCTTTCAAAAAAAGATAATAGTTGATGAGATTCATTTATACTGGTTATTTCATGAAATTACCTTCCATACATTTACCCTCCAACAATCTGTCCCCATAAACATGTAATTTTCATGCAATAATTAGTACTACCCTCCATCTTCTGTTAGCATTAAAAAGATACAAATTGCAGCTTTACTTGTTTTCATATCATGCGTAAAACTTTTTTTTACTAGCTAATGAGTATTGCTTCTCATTAGGCTTAAAAATTGAGGAGGATCATAATAACAGCAATTTTTCGCTGCTGAAATGGTTGGAAAAGAAAACTTTCCATTTCTTCCTTCTACTATCGTTTCAAATGATTATCATTCTTATCAGTCTTGTCTATCTTTTTTACTGATTATTAATCTTGTCTTTGTTAAAAATTATGCAAGAAAAGAAAATTCGTGATATTGATAGGAAAAAAAAATAAAAGTATCGATTGATACTTTTTTGATCCGTAATTTTTTTTATTATTTAAGATTAACTCTAATCCACTGATCATTTTTCATTTCATTTAAAATAATTAGAATTGAAAGAGATAATTTGATAATAAAATTATCGAATCATTTTTTTTCTCTCGTTTTTGATCAAAGTTCAGTAAATTATTTTTCACTGTTGCTAAATAAATGAATGTAACTATTTTTTTGAATTGATTGATTTGATAAGCACCGAAAATTTATATATAATAAATCACTTATTGTCTTTTTAAGCTATCAAATTTGACAGCCTAGTTCATTCTTCTGTTACAAGAAAAAATGTTTTGAAAAATGTGAAAAAAACGAATAAAATTTTAAGAATGGAACTATCAATATGTGACTGATAACAGAAATGATTTGTGATAAAGTATGAAATAACGATTACTAAGAATAATATGTACCTAATTTTTTTAAGCAGAAATGATAATTCATTAAAATGATCAATTGCATTTGATATTTCCTGTCATATTTTTATTTTGCACTAAAATAATATGAAATCACCGATTCAGTAGAAATGATAATTCATTAAAATTCATTATATTCAACATTTCATCAAGAAATAAAGATAATTATGAATGAATGTTTTATTAAAACCTTTGATTTTTATTTTTCAAACCGCAGTTCAATTCAATTCAATTTTTCCTTCAATTAATTAAAAGAACGGAAAATGGAGTATTTCGAAATTACGAGCAAGTAATTTCACGCATAATTTGTAGGAACGATTCCAGCGATTATTCTCATATTACAATTAATTCAAGTAGAAATTCAAATGATAATGATTGCAAGTACTTTAATTAAAAAAGTCATTTATACACTTACATTACATTACATGATAATCATTTATGTGAATGAGAATGAAATTGTCATTATGGATAACTTCAGGTATATTATACCTAATTAATCCGTACTATAAATAATTAGGTTATAAAATGAGCAAAAGTTATTCCAAATTAAATCATTACATAGTAATTATTTCCGGAATATAAATTCGTTCCTTTAGGAATGAAACTATTAATTAAGCTATATAAAATTCGTTTTCTTGTTATTTTTTTCAAATGGTTCTAATTTTCGCTATTTTATCCGTTCATTTCAACTATTTTATTTTTATTTCATTTAAGCTTCATTGCAATCATTATAACATTTTCATTTTATCTCTCTGGTCCTTTCAAAAAAACTTCATTTATCCTCTCCTTCTTTTCTATCTAATCACTCATTACTACTTTTTATCTTTTATGAGAGAGAGAGAGAGAGAGAGACAAAAAAGAAATTACTCCTTTTTTTTTTACTTCCACATTATATGCTGCTTACGTATATCTGATCAGTTTATATATTTTTAAAGAAAAGTAAAAATTGTAATATTTTTATCAAAATAACTCCTTCTATCAAAAACTTCATTTTAAAATAATTTACATTTTGCTTTCCTCTCTTTTTTTCTCCTTCACTTTCTCTCGCACTTAATTACAATAATTGAATATAACGCATACTTATGCGGACTATTTTTGATTTTTTTTTTTACTTATCGAACTATTTTTGTTGCAGATTGTTGAATGAAAATAGCATATCTGGATATTTTCATCATATTGAATTAATTTAAAGGATAGAATGTAACCAGTTAATCAGCTTTTAATGCTTTTGATATATTGGATGTGCTATGCACATACATATTTTTTTGTTTCAAAAATGATTATTTTTCTCTTTTTTTAAAAAGAAATGATCAACGAGCTGTTTATCTTTCCAGCATATAAATTATCAGTTTGTTGAATACAGTAATTAATGTTACTAATTTTGATGATTCTAGTTTTTCGATGATTATTAACCATCATTGATAATCATTCTCATATCATTTACTAGTGCTATCATCATTGGCAATCCGCTATTATTATCTTCTATAATGAAGTTTATAATTGTTTAACACCCAACATTGACTATTTATTTATTTGACTATCCTCTTTAATATTATTTCTCATATATTCACCAACTATTTAACCAGTATATTGAATTACCCGTTTTATAATTAAATTTATTCTTTTTTAATGATTTAGTTTTTTGTACTTTGAAACATTTGAAATTTGAATTGATGATACTGTTTAATGATATTGTAAGCGAAAAAGCTTGTTACAAAATGAAAGAAATCCTTAAACTATTTAATTTTTAGGAATGCAGAAAATATTGCTATTTCTTGGTCTATTATTGATAGATGAAATGTTTCATGATAATACTATTGTACAAGCGATAATGCCATATCCATATTTCCGACATCAACGTTATCCAATCAGGGAAAATTCACAACAGCCTTTATTAGTTGTACATGCTGTACCAATTACTGATATGGTTTGTTCTTTTTCCTATTTTCATCAATTTCTAATCATTTATATAATTCACAAACTGAATAATAATTAATGAACTTAATAATATTATTCAGCAATGATTTCTTTGGTGAAGTTTAATTTGATTGAAGGAAATAGAAGAATGAAGTTGAATTAGAGTGTAGGAAACGATTGTAGAAAACGAAAGGAGAATGATAAGAATTCATTCTCTAATATGAATAATAATCATACATAATTAGTTTTAGTTAAAAAAATGAATTATTTAATTATCTTTCTATGATTTGTAAAGAATTAAAGAATTTTTCATTTTATTTTAGTTAAAATTATATAATGTAATGGGCTAATTTTTAATTTATTAGGAATCTAAGCATATTTTTTTTGTTTGAACATTTCAACTTTTCTATCATTTTCTTTAACCGTAATCAAAGCTAAAAGTCAAAATCAATACAGGCAAAACAGTATTTATTTATTAAGTTAGTAAGATTTCGTTAAAAGAATATAATGGACAATTTTATAAAATGTAAAACCTTGCAATAGGCTTGTTGTAAGTTTGTTTGCTTCCAGTTTGCCTCAAATTGCCTAGTTATCTTTAACGATATTCAGAAAATAACTATTCGTCATTGCTTTAGAGAGGAAAAGAGAGGGAAATAGGAAGAAAAATGCTTATCATTCCCAGAAGTAATTCTTCCCGGCTATTTTTGGATCTTTATAATTAATTTCGCAAATTGCATCCACAGTTTTGTTAATGTTTCATTTGACGCAAAGTCTGAAAGGCTGGGAAAGGAAAAGAGCAACAAGTTATGATAACAGTAAATTTTCGTGGCCAAATTCATTGAATAATTTCTAAATGTATGCATATCTTCGCTTTATGAATAGATATTGGAAAATTCAAAATTAATTTTAGTAAGATAGATTAAATGAACTTTCTCTTTCGTAAACAACACTTTACAATCCTCTGTTAGTTAATTTTTACGGGCAAAAATAGGAGAATCCTATCCCTAATTACCGGCATATGATGAAAAAATATGGATGAGGGATTAGAATCGTCGTTCAATAACAAAGCTTTGTTTCTTTCCAAATTTGATATATATTACTTGACGAAATAAAAAAAGTTATATTAAGTATATCCACAAAATTATTTAATGCTGGAATGATTGTAATTAAAACATGAAGCAAGACAGTATTTTAGCCATAAAGAAAAAAGCATAGTGAAAATGTATTTCGTATTTTTAAATGAATTGTGAATCCAACTGATATTATTGTATACAGAAGCAAGCTAGCACAGCATAACATTTGACAGGATTAATCTTATTTCGGATATAAATTTTACATCTCGGTATCATTAACAACATATCTTTGTTATGATTGCAGTATTTTAACGGCTTTCCCGGCAATGAATTAAGAAAAAGAATGACAAAAAAGTAGATTCTTAACTCATATATTTTAATGTGGAAATTTGAGATTAAAATTCATGTAATCAACAGACATATTCGATTTATCACATAAAATTTTCATGTTTTCTATTTGTCAAGTGAAAAATTGCAAGAATGAAATTCACAATGAAATACATGAAATGAAATGAACTCATTATCACATGCAATCAAATAAAAGTTTTTAATTGGGTCGATTTTAATGTTCTTTCATAAATGATAAGATATCCAATTTCCTCTAATAATGAGATGCATCATTTTTAGCGTCATCGTCTAAGCGACATAAGATACAAATCTTGATGTTATGAAGATACAAATCTCAATGATGTAACGAAGCAAAATTTATCATCATTAAAATAAAAGATTATTAGACATGCTACAGGAAATAAATTTTCTTAAATCTAGGCTCTGCTAAATTTCAAATTCAATATAATCTCAATTTTTATTTATGTTAGAAGCAGATTATGTTGACAGCCATTTTTCTAATCTAGCTCCCCATTACAAAGTGCTCAATTCAAATTAATTGATGCACATGAACTTAGGTTAGCTAATAACAGATAATTTAAAATACATAAAACATGGTTTAAATTTTTCAGAAGCATCTTTGATGAGAAATCGGACCCCAATTAAGTTAGTGATTGACATGAAAATTAATCGAAATTCGGATTTTAGAACCAATATCATTGTATTACTTGAAAATACATTAAATTTTATGATTTATAATAATTAAAAATTTTTTTCAGGAGTTTATTATAATATTATAGTTACAGGATGAATACATATCGGAAACAACGTCAATGGCACGGAAACGATCCCAACCGGATAATAATTTCGATTATATCTACGATTTTGACCCAACACAAATATTTCTGTGAGAAGAATGCAATCATTTAAACTGATAAATGAATACTGCTAAAACGCATCTCGAATATCTTTACGCTAATAACGATAACAGCCTCTGATAAAGTAGGCACTATTGCAACTGTTATTTGATATTTCATATCTTATAAAATTTGATTAATCGTTTATTTATTTCATCATTTGACAAAATGATATAAAATAATGTAGAAACAAAGGAAGTTAATCCTTCACTATCATAGCGAACTAGTGGAAAATCCTAGTGTTCTAGAAATTTAACAAAGAATTAAAATTATCACAAAATTTAGATTGCTACAATTTCGACAATTATCCTGAAAAAAATTTCAAGTATTCGTTACACCATGTTCTAATGCAAATTTAATACTTAATGTTCAAAGGGAGTACCTTCCACATTTTTCTTTTACAATCGTTTATTGGTAAACGATAGAGGTTATTGTAAATATTTCAGTAGAATTGATAGAAAATAATTGAATCAGATAAATGTGTTAATAGTGTTTAAATCAAGCAGTGAAACAATTTTATAACTTTTTTTTAAATATTCAATCTTTCTTATTCTGTTTTATAGGATTTCAATTCTCGTGCTACAATAAAACAAATAAAAAAGAAAATAATAAGTAGTTATTTAGAAATTATTCATTCACGATAAAATAGCTTGATGCTAAGTTTATTTTTGTCATGTTGCTTTCTTTCTCACCTATGAAATTGTTTTTTGTGCAAGTAAAATAAATAAAAGAGCTTATTATTTTTTCTCTTGGTAATTTGCTGTATGGGAAATATCCATCAATTTCTGATTGAACAAAAATGTTGGCAAAATGAGCGTTATAATGATTAAAATGATAACAATTGCAAATGGCAATAACTTTACAAAGAATAAGCACATCATTTCCATCTCCTCTTTTTCACTTCAACATAGAAATTTGTTGGAATTTTTTTAAGAAATTCAAATTTCTTACCAATTTCCTCTGTTATGTTTTCTACTCAATTACTATTGGAAATTGAAAATAATTGGAAAAGAAAATGAAATGGCATAATTCAACCGATTAAAATAGTAGACATTCTTTTACACGTATAATGTAAATAAATGATCAAGATTAAATTAAAGGAAAAAATGCGAACTTAAAAAGGAAATAAAATTCCCGACAAATTTCCTCAGTTATATTGTCTACTGATTACTTGGGAATAACTTCGTAATTTTACTGGTGAAAAGTAGGTTGAAAGAAAAAGGATAACAAAAAATAACAGTTGAAAGATACAAAATTAATGAAAAAAAAGAAAGCATTGATGAATCCTTGTTGTTCAATAGAAAAAAAATCACTTTTGATGATGTTTATTTGTCACTATCAATTAAGCATTTCCAATATTGAATATTATCACTTGTGATTAATATTTTATACATAATATCACATCTACTAATTAACAAAGAACGCTATAATGATTTTCATTCGCACTATCTATAGATAAAATTATGTATAGAACTGATTACTGAACGTAGACCAATATGTTCAGTTTTCGGAAATTATTTCGAATTCTGATATATAACTAATGATACATATATCTTGAAAGGTTTGTGAATTCTCAAACAGCCGGCAGATATATAAATTTAGAATAGATACTCAAAATTACTGCTAATCCAATGAAGATGACAATTTCCGAGATACCTATTAAATTATCAAAGATAGAATCATTCCTGTCTTTAAATATGAAATAAAATATAGCATACTGTCTGAGGAAAAATTTTTCATAGTTAATTACTTACACGTGTTGAACATTTTTCATGTGACGTTTATGAACAATGCGATACAACAATACATTCCTGACTTATTGTTTATTGATTGCTTACTTAAATTTGTACATAACTGAAAAATGAACCTAACACAGAAAGATTCATACAATTAATCATGACAATTTTCAAGAATTTTTCACATAATTACGCTTGCTCGATTCTTATTTATCCGAGAAATAAAGCCTCTTACTGACCAATTAATCAGCTTTATCGCAAAAAAATGAAACTTCCTATTGAAAGTTAAGCGTTCTAATATGATTGAATCAATTCTTCCAGAATTTTGCACAAAACCGGGATAAATATTTCATTAAACATTACTTCAGTTGATGCTTCCATGATTCATTGAGAAAGAAACAACTCATTTTCATTCCGTTTTTTTTCCTTTCCCTTACTAAATATCTTAATGATTACTTTAAAAGTTTTAACGAATCGAATTCGAATCATGCAGTACTTAGATTAAAATCTAGTATTGCTGTAAGCATAATTTTAGATAAATCATAAAAAATATTTCCAACTTCATTCAAATTACAAATAACTTTTATAAGAAAAATTTCAGCAAGTCTTTCTGCAGCAATAATCGTTTTTATCATTCCGCTATCATTATCACCATCATTATCAAAATATCTTCATAATATTTAGTGAAAACAATAATCATATACGGTTCTGATCAGTGAAATTAAATCATAGGAGTGGAAATCACTAGCACATCCTCCCACATATCACTGCCAAAAACAAATAAATAAATAATAAGGGTATAGTACTTTCTTCACTTCGAATACCCCAAAATGCAAATGGATGTCTCATTAATCATAACCAAAAAGCTTTTCCGCTTCTCGGTGCTTTTTTTTTGTTTTTTTATAGGTGCAGGTGTGCAAGGTGCGAGGCGCAAATGTTCACTGAATTTAATTGATAAAATTTTTTGTAACTATTATTTGTTTTTTTCTATGTTTTACACGAAAGTATGTGAAACAAATTAATGATTTGCATGTTCCTTTTATTTGGAAAAACACTGATATGCGTAAATACGCAGTGGATGCATATTTATTGGATCTGAAATGAAAAGTTGTAACTATATCTAGCACTGATTAGATTTCAATAGTTTGCGCTATCGGAAATTTTGAGTAAGTAGCTCGGTTTTTTTAGAATTTTTAAAAAATGCGAGGATTTCGATTGACATTATTACTGTTAAAACGACTTTTACTGAAACGACCCGGTAGTGTCATTTTGCGATATGGTCGTCCAATATTAAAAAGTGAAGTGCTCGGTCGTGGTTTAACGGTTTGTTTGTTATTGTATTTCTTCTTTTTTTTAAATTTTTTAGCATTTCTAAATTTAGAGAAAATATACGAAGCAGGAGATTTTTTTCGTTGAAACGATAGTGATATTAAAGTTTATTTTATGATATTATTGTTAAAAAAATACAAGTAGATTAGATAAAAAAGTGTCTAAATTTTTATATAAGAGAAATATTGCAACATCATCTATCTTTAATTGAGAGATATTACTTTTAAATTAACTTTTAAGCGAATGTCTTTTGAGTAAATGAAAAGCTTTATTTTTTTAAACACATTATTTTCTTAATGTTTTAAAGCTCTGGGGACGAATTGTAATACGACCATTTGCATTGACAAGTTATCAAAAGAACTGGAAAAATAATCACTTGTTACGCACCAGTGGACGACATACTTCATTATTGAAAATTTATTCTAGGATTCAAGTTTCGGAAAGAATTAAGGTATGTTGGTTTTTCATTATATTTGTCAAGAAGCAAAAGTTAATTAGGTAATGAGACGAGTTATCTATGAGAAAAATTGTCAGATATGTAGGAGAGTGGATTTCTCAATTATAAAACATCACAAAACATTTCCATCATTCGTTTATTGCGAATTCTAATTATGATTTTGAGGATTTTTCTCACTGCGAATGACCTTTGTATTGTATTTCTGTGTTTTATTAAATAAAAGGACTGTAATAACTGTTTGTTTCAGAAATTATTTTTAACAAATACGAGATACAATAATGTATTACGAACTACAGAAATACCCAACAGGCTTGAGGACTATGAAATAGGTAGAGAATTTTCATATGTATTGTACTTCTGAATTTGTTTCTTCTCTTCATCTATAATTATTCATCCTTTGCTGCACACTCTTTTCTATTTAAAAATGATAGCGGCAGTAGGGGAAAGGAAAACTGTCTTACATCTAAACCCATCCAACGATCATTTTAAGTAGCAGTCTTGAAAACTTATCCATTATTAAAGAATTGAAAGAAAAAAATGACTTCTTTTCTTCTAACTAGCGTAAATAAAACAGTTGCTGTTGTGGAATTTGAGCTTGATTGAGTTGAGTTGTTTGGATTTGGCACGAACCGGCGTAATATTTTTATTCAGTAGAAGATTCGTTTATAGCAATGAAAAACCTGAAGAATAACCGCACCGCGAATGACAACAGTGGCCCTCTTTTGCTCGACTAAAGGGGAGAGTTTTTTACTAAGATGAGAAGATCCGATCTGTCAGTAGATACAATGGGATATGGATTTATGAGAATATGGCATCATAACACAGCCATGATGTAACGTCCTATACTTATTATTATGCAAAGACAGAGACAAAAACCGTGAGGGCACGCAGATCTTACACATCACAATCCACAAGAAATATTACAATAGTAACATAATGTCTTGTGTCAAATAGCGCACCAAAAAGAGACACAAGAAAATTATACCTTTGGTTTCTCATGATGTTCTAATCTTCCTAAAATATAAAGATTCAAATTAAACATATATATTTGAAATATACTCTTGAGAAAATTCTCGATAGTTGCTGAATTTGGATATCCAATCTTCACATTTCTTTTGAATTGTCTCGTCATTTGTATTTCCGAAGCTTTCGGTTTTGTTTAAATTTTAAGGTAGTAATATTGCTTGCGGTTGTGATGCTGCCGTATATGAAGCACGTATACGTACATTGGAAAGAGCTGAGAGGCTACCTTCAAGCATTTGTGCAAATTTACCTTTTACTTCATCTTTACAAAGGAAACAATCGGTTGCGGAGGATCCTACTGTTGTTAGTTTTTTTTTTCAATTATCTTCAATGAATTAAAAAAAAATTTTGTCGACGCAGTCATTAAATAATAGTGAAGATGAAATTATTTGAATTTTTGAATAAGCTGCTTCAGTTCAGTTATTTCTTTCTTCAAATTCCTTAATTTTTTTTAATCTTCGAACAAAAAACACAGGCATATCCATATGCATTGAAAATAATGTATAATTATGAATTCGACGCGTCGGAAAGACATCTTTGGATGGATATGGGTACCGAATTAGTACCACTAATCGAAAAACCTCCGGAGCTTATTGGATACATGGGCAAGTAAGATAGCCTTTCCCAATTAGTTTGTGTGTTTCTTTTTTTTTAAAGAAAGTGTTATGAAATTCATCTTTTAATTTTTACTAAACAAAAGGAAGATTAATATTACGCAATCACACTTGTCTAATAGACAATAGTCAAAATTAAAAATTTTGCAGTATGAGCTTCTTACCTCATGCGCATCCAAACATAGTGCAGATGTATAAAGCATTCACGGATTGTATGCCAGCATTGGAAGATGCTCGGAATTTATACCCGGAAGCTCTGCCAACAGCTGATTTTTATGAATTGATCATTGATGAGCCAAAAACGTTGTTTATAGTTATGAGAAGGCAAATAACTTACTATACTTCAGTGGGTTGCAATATTTAAAGTTCTTAACCTAATTTTTATGTAGTTTTTCTGCTGGTTTCCTTTTAACTTTGACTTCACACTTATTTATAATGGAAGCGGTGGAATGAAAAATTAGGACCAAATTCTTACTTTATATGATAAGAGAATGTAGTCAATTCTACCTTCAAATACTTTTTGTCAATTATTTTTGATAGAAATGCTTCAATTTTCAGGTACCGAATGACTTTGCGAGAGTATTTACTTACCCATAAGAGAAATTATTGGTTTGGTAAAGTTATGTTTGGACAACTCCTAGAGGCAATTGTTTATCTTTATAATCATCGAATCAGTCATCGTGATATAAAATCAGACAATATTTTACTCGATTTTAACACTGATGGTAAATTTTTCATCAGTTCTTGTTTCATTATTTCGTATTTCCTGTAGTTCACAATTACATCCCACATTTTTCTTTTCAAGCAGTGATTTTATTTTTAGAAATGACTTCCAGAAACTTTCTCCCAGTACGTTACACATCCACTACAAAATATTCCACTTAGATGATGTTCCACATTTGGTATTAAGCGATTTCGGTTGTGCATTGGCAACGGGGACTTGGAGAGTACGCTATGATATGGATACAGTTTATCTTGGAGGAAATTTGGCACTAAGAGCTCCAGAAGTGAGTCATTTGATAGTTTATTCAATTTTATCCTTTTTTCCAAAATTTAATTTGAATTGGAGATTTTTTATTTTTTATAATTTAAGAAATTCAAAATTTACAAATTGTGACATTCAGTTGTCATCTCTTTTACGTACCCCTTGAAATTCTCCTACACATAATATGCCATTCAATGAAAACCTCATGTCGGTACTGTTTTCCATTTTTTTGAAAAAATTAATATTTATTATGCAAATGAGTTGTAGAAGTCAAGTTAGTAGTGGTATCACTGGCATTTACAACATCCAGTTTTAATTTCACTTAATTGATCTCTCTATCTAAGAGAGTTGGAAATTTCTTTGCTACGAAGCCTGCATAAAAGACATTAGATTTACAGATCCGTCGTGCCCACCCAGCTGCCAATAATTGGGTAGATTTTCGTATGGCAGATCTTTGGGCTGCTGCTACAATCGGATACGAAATTTTTACCAGGCAACAGTTTACTTTTGGAATTAGTAGGTTTGCCAATGTGAGAATTACTTTAAAAAACTCAAATGTAGTAAGATACATGTCCTTATGTTACGTTGCTGAGTGTATGGCAGTTGTTAGTTTCATGATCTATCAGAAGAAGTTTGTAAAATCAAAAATTATTTTCTGCTTTTAAAATGTGTTTTTCAGATCATTTAATAGTTCCTTACGTTTAAATTGCTCAAAATGCTGAAAGAAGCAAAATAAACCTTCAAATTATTTACAGAACAAACCCATTCTACAGTCGTATGCGAAGTGATCAATATGCGGAATGCGAACTGCCGCTGTTACCGACGAAGATAGATTATGCGATAAAATCTGTTATTCGGAATATGTTACAAATTGATCCAAATAAGGTAATGCGTGTTTTAATATATTCCTCGTAAATTTTGTTTGTTGAGAGACTACGACGGCTGATTAAATTATATTATCGAAGGATGCTGGTCTAAAATATGATTGCATACTAGTTTTTTCCATTTAAGCTTGATTACAACATTTAAACACTTTTCAGCGACCAAGTCCATCTGTTGCTGCAAATGTTCTCAGTATATCACTGTTTCGGTTTGGTAGTAATTTGCGAAAACTGTTTGATGATTGCGGTTTTGATGAAACATTGTTTGGTGCAAAAATTACCGATTTGAAGAATGCTGCAAGTAAAACTTTAAAAATGGTAAGTGTTATTATATGAAATGCAGATAAAGTCTGGAATCAGTCTATCAACAAGTATAAGTTAATTTATTTGAGCGATTACGCTCAGAACGGCTTTATGACTTTACCGATTTTGGTAATGCAGATAAATCAAAATAGAAAATGAAAGAGAAAATAGATCAAGGACAACAAAGATTTGATGGTTGTTATGTCATTTTTCAGCTTATTGATAATTGGCTTTGACTTATTAGTTATTTAGTCCTGCAAATTAATTTATTTTCTTCAAGTAATATAAAGGGTGTTCAAGTCATTATAAAATATATTTTTAGGGAATATCGCAATATTATTTTGCTATGCAGAATTTCTACTGAATAAGATTCTTGAAACCTTCATGTAATCATTTTCAAAATATTTCATTAAACCAATTTTTTTAACCTAGCTTGAGGAGAAGATGACAGTATCAGTCAATGATTTCATCCTGTTGTTTGCTGCAGAGACAATATTGGCTCGAAATATTCATCCGAATGTGATCAGTGCAGCGGAACTGCAGGTTGTAGTTTTTTTGTCAATATGAGAATATTTGTTGCTACAATAATTCTATTTTTGCGGAGACAGTATTAGTTTATCAAATGGGGTCTTCGATTTGAGATTTCTTCCCTGTCACAGTAATTTATTGAAGATTACTTTTCTCATTCAGTTAAAAATTTTTTATGAACTGAGATTATAGTTGCGGAAAATGACAAATAGTGAAAAAAAAATACCTGATTATTTATTGTGATATTGATACATTGCATTGCACAACTCGGTGAAATGTCTCAGAAGCAGAATAATATTCAGCATTCTCATTAACAGATTTTATTAGCCCATGTCATCATCACCTTGTAAGTGCTATGATCATGCATCTTCAGAAGAATCACGGCAATTATATTTATAGGTTGAGCTGATAACGTTTGGACATTAGGTAAATTTTACTACTTGGATGATTTATCTGTCTGGAAAATTGACAGCATGGAATAAGTTGTCACTCAATTTCAGCTCCGTGCAACATTTCTCTCTCGAATTGATCATGAATGTATTTGGTCTGCTTTGAGTTATTTCTACGACGAGGACGATTTATCAAACTGTCATACAAATGCTTTTACTACTGAAATAAGAGATTCAACATTTGCAGCTGGAGATGCAACAAGTTCCGTCAATAATCTCATTAGCACGTGAATTTTTTTAAGTTTTTAATGTCATAGGCAATCTACTTGGTTATACAACGTGGGTAACTACTGCGAAATGTAAAATAATAGAATTTGCTGATTCTTACCTGGATGCAAAGTCCAGTTTGTTAATATTGTGGATAGCAATTAAATGTACATGATTCCTGCATGATTCTCGAGATTTCATAGGTAGATAAATCTTCTAACAAATATTTTGTTAAATTTCAGTGGAAATTTTAGAACAATTATGTACTTAACTGTTAACTTGTTAGTTTTCTAACTTCTGAACTTGCCTTATATTTCTAATATTGGAGTTTCGCAATTTGTTTTTTTCCTTTTTTCATCTCCTTGTAAATGAACTTTCACAAATGACAGTAAGATAATGTATTTGGATTTCATATGTATATGAATATAATTCGAAAAAAGTCTTTGAAATCAGTATAAAAATATATTGAAGATGAGTTAGATCTTTAATAACAATACGTGAAATGTTAATTCGATACTGGCGATGATCCTATTATTTTTATATTTGGCTGGTCAAAAGAATCATGTTGAACATTTTACACTTCTTTTTTTTCAGTCATGTAAATATGTTATACTATAATTAAGCTGTAAGATGATGTTTTAAAGTAAGTCTTGTTTTTGTCTTTTTCAGGTCAGCTTATGTTCTCACTTTTATTTTTTACCTGAAAATAGTATTCATGTTCATGATCTATTAATGGTGTTTTGGCTATTTGATGTAGTAATTGGTAAAAATGTTTCGACGAGTATCTTGATTTTTAGATCTCTGTTTTCATCCAAAAATTTTATCTTCTCATTTATTTAATGCCTCTGAATGACTGGAGGAGGACAAAATTATTCTAGTGTTATAAATGTTTCCGAAGTTCAAAGGAAATTTTATGAGAATTTCACTTTGTAAGAATTTTTTTAGTAAAATGAAGGGTCACATTCCTCAATTTTAATTATCTATTTCGCGATTCTACAATCATTTTGTATCCTTGATAGATTTTACTTCTCTCTTCAAGATTTATTATATGCAGGGGTAAAATGTTGTATTATTTTGTACAAAGTTTCATATGCTTCAACTTGATGCTCATTTTTTTTAGTATGTTTATATGAATATATATAGTTGTGGTTGAAATGAAGTATTTAAGATATTGTTTTGTGATTTTTTAGGTTATGCCTTTTAGCACTATACATTTCTAAATTTTTACTTATTAATACGTTGTATTTTTCTTGAACGGTTTATATAAATGTATGTATAGTTTACAACAGCGAGAGTATAACGCATAACTGCTTCCATGTTTCATGTTCCTATTTTTTTCGTAACCGTTCCATATTCATCAGTATTGGTTACTTTATCAAATAAAGTAGTTTTGTCTAATTGACTTCCTTAAATTATTAGAAATTAGAAATATAATTATTATTTTTATTTGCTATTTATTCAATTTGTTGTTACAAGTGAGAAATCGGTTAGGTTAAGGATCTGGAAGAGCAGTTGAATCTCATGAAATAGATAATATCACGATCCTTTTTTGATAATGCGAAAAATTCATTATATCCTATAAATAGAGGTGGAAAATATTGTTAAGCTTGCGATATATTTAGAATAATATAATGGCAGGTGATAATAATCGATGACAGTTTGATTTATTTTAGCTACAATTAGTTATATCGTAAAGAATCATTTCTTCAAGTGCTAAACTATACGTTGTATAGTACAGTTTTGAAATAATTTTAAATCCTTGATTCAATTAATCGATCAAATATCAAATTTGTAAAGTAGTGGAAAAATTATAGCTATAATATTTATTGGATATAAGAAATTTTTCTACTTATATTTTCGTTATGTGGTAGTTTTTTGCAAGCAGTAAATAAAAAATATAAAAAAGAAAAGTTATGAAATCGATTGCTAAACTTTTTTTGTATCCACAAGAAATGATTAGTTATTTGAGAGATAGTAGAAAAGAAATAAAGAAATATGAGCAAAAAAAAAATGAGAATTCGATTGTTTAGTCGATGGATAAACGATAGTGGTATGGGAATAACGGAAATGAGAATGAATTGGAAATTTGAGTGTGAATAATAGATAATTTTTATTGATAATGGTGCGAAAGAATGTATTTATTATCTCAAATTTCTGATAATAAACGAAATTTCGTAATGACAATAAGGTGTATTGTTGTCGTAACTAGTGATAACGTTGATTATTTCCTATCGGTAATCATTTCTTTCTTTTCAACCGAACAAAATTACTATTTATTTTGATAGTATGTTGTATTCAGTTGTTTCAATTGTTATTATTATAAGTGATCAAATAAAATGACCATATCATTATTATTATTATTATTGTTATTCACTAAACAGAAAGAGTGGAATGAGCTTATTTAAATAATTATTGTATAAGTTAAGAAATAGTTACTTAATTGGATTTTGATAATCAGACTAAAATTAATAACCTAAAATTCGATTTAGTCTTCCAATATCGTCAAATTTTTGACAGTATTGGGAAGACTAAATCGAATTTTCAAATTTTAATTTGTATTTTTCTTTCTTGCAGAATCGTCAAATATTATCATTTAGTGACAGAGAAAGAGAGAGAGAGAGAAAGGAAGAGATGTTATCTCGCAAGATGATTGAAATGTCAAACTATGTTTACGATTGTTTGCTATTACAATAATTGCATTTTGTGAGCTCAAATTTGAAATTATGAGATCTGTACTTTGGTGCATTTTACTTAATTTATTTATGACTTCAACAAGAAATAAATTGGTCTATTGTTTTAGCATAAGAATCCATTCAAGATTTACTGAAAGACTTATATTTCAATTACTTATTACGAGATAATCATTTGTTATATCACTTATTATAATACTTGTGCTTCTTTCCTGACAACATCTGAGATATTTCTTAGATGAGATGCATTGCTGATATTGTCAATTCTATTCATCGATTAATAACATGATTCACTTGACTCTAAATGATATAATTTTTCTGTCTAAACATTTCTTTAATTCAAAAAGAAAACAAATAATAAGATTATTAGCAGGAAATAAGCACAAAAAAAACTGTAAATAATATCCAGTCTCATTTTCCAGTATGAGTAAATGCAATTCAGTAAGTGTAAAAAGGTAATTCTGTATCATTATTGTATATTAAAAGGTTAAGATGATTAAATATTTCGATATGAAGTATTTTTTCTTTTCGATAAATCATCCATTCTTTTAACCTTAGAATAATTTAGATGAATTTTGCTGCTTATTGGTATTTAGCAAAAATAGTAGATAGAAATCTTATCAGTCATAAGCGATCTTCATTTTTGCATTCATTTCTGAATCACTTTCTTTTTCCACATTTTTTAGTCGTCAAATGTTGTAATTATATCTTGAAACTAGAAATTACTCATCTCAAATTCAACGCGTTATAATTTCTATCATTTATATACGGCTTATTTGTGCTTGTTTTATTTATCATAACTGTACAGTTCGAGAATTTGTTTGATGTTTTAAAATCTCGAACAAATTATTTAATTTGATTATGATCTATTATTTAGCTACTAATTGAAACCATTTAATTGATTTTTGTCTTTCTTTACATTTAATTTCTTCACTTTATAACTCTTATACTTTTTATAATATTTACAGATGTATGAGCAACGACAGACAAGGAGTGACAATCGTAATGGTACAGAATTATTACTGTCAGCTGAACTTGATCGGTTACTTTTTATACGATTAAACAAATTTCAATTATATAATTTATGAATATCGAAAAGTAAAGCGGGAAATCTAAGGAAGTGCGATAGTTGATTTAAGTAATTCTATCATTCTAATTATATTATTGTTTGGTACTATTTAAACATTGATTACTGAGTAGAATTATCGGGTGAGATCTGGGCTGCTTTGACAATATTTTTCAATCTTTCCTTTGTTTCTTTTTATGAATGATATTCTAATTTATTATCGAGCAATTAAATAATGTTGAAATATTAATATTTTCAAGTTAATAAAGTTATAAGTTTATATGGTAATATTAATAAGTTAGACCAAAAAATCGTTCAGATTTCAATTAATCCAATAATATCCAATAATAATTTATGAATAAAAAAATTAAAAAATATTTTTGTAGGATGCAGCAAGATATTTTGGAAACCTTATCAGCATCAGATCGTAGTGATGGCGAGCGTTTACGTCGACATTTGCAATTCTTTTTCATGGATCCAATAACGAAATGGAAAGTGCGCCATCAATTTCCCTTCAAATTAGCCTTACAAATTTTGAAAATTATTTTCATTTCTATACAGGTAAGAATTATAATTTGATATGTTCGGATCAATCAATTTCTTGGTTCATATTAGCAAGATATTTCACTTCACATTTACATCCACATTTATTTGTTCATCTCGTTCTCTTAGTTCCATGCTAATTTTCTTACACTTAAAGATTGGCATGCTTTCCGTATTCTTTTCAGTAGGAGCAAAATGAATATAAGAGGATATTTTTCAGATTTGTAAAAAAAATTCATCAATGATAATTGGAAATTCCTTAATTTATGGAAAGAAGGCTATATTTTTATGCAGAAAATTATGCATTTTGCATAGGAATTTCCAAATCATTTTAGGAACTTATTTTAGGAACTCAATAAATTATTAGTACGAACTAGAATATTAAGGAAAATTAGATTACCAAAAATCTTTTATATGAAATAAATTCGTATTCGTATCAAGTAAGCCAAAGAGAAGAATCAAATGCGGAATTAATATATTGTTTTACTCACTTCTTTTTTTCTTTCCCTATGC
The DNA here is from genome assembly GCA_013365365.1 of Cruorifilaria tuberocauda. Classification (NCBI taxonomy): domain Eukaryota; kingdom Metazoa; phylum Nematoda; class Chromadorea; order Rhabditida; family Onchocercidae; genus Cruorifilaria; species Cruorifilaria tuberocauda. Next base: position 143,844 of record JABVXU010000081.1, read on the forward strand.
TTAAATACTTTTCTGTTCTATAGGTATTAAATAGATATATTTATTTCTGATTACCGTTAGAAATTATTAATTAGAAATCGAAAACATTATGGAGGTCATTATATGATCAATAGTAAATCATAGTTCATCATTTATGCTTGTATCATAGGTAGTTATTATCAGTAATTCATATTAACTTACTAAATTCAATATATTTTTTTTTGCAGCTATTACTTTTTGCCGAATTGCGTATGTCACACATTGATTTTATGGATGAAACGGATACGGTAATCCGACATAAATTTTTGAAAAATTGGAATGGTGATCGTGATACACTTATTTATCCGCCGTCATCTAGTCGATATTCTGTTTTTACAGGCACTGATATTATCGATCAACTTGCATTTATGGTTACTGCTGTAAGCTTCTCTTTTTTTGCGCATATAAATGGCTTATAGTTTATACAGATGTGAAAATTTTCTAAAGCTAGTGATACAAATATCGATTTTATGAAAATTTAAATGCTAATTTCTGGAAGATGACTTCGAATTAAAAATCATATCAATATTAAGGATATATCTATTCCAGTACTATTCAATAAAAGACGATTCATTCGCTGGTTTTTCGTATGATACACTAAGAGATCGGGGCATTCATTCTTCGGTTCAGCGAGATGATCCCAAATTTATGGATAGTATTTCTATTGACGACATACCACCGATGCAATTTTGCTTGAAAAAAATTGCTAATGTGACAGTTAACAACAACACCTATGAATTCGATATTTCAGAAATTAATGGTGAGGAAATGTTTTGGTCTATGCTGTGGCTAATTTTCATATTTTAAATCGATTTCCATTATGGAATCTTTACCGTAAATAAAAAAAAATTGGGCAATTTATGAAATAAGGAAACTGAAGTAGAATATTGACTGAAAAGGTCATTAAAAAGTAAAACATTTTTGACAGACAAATTTATAGGTAAATCTTTTTTTTCGTTGCAACTTGTTTGAGTTATTTAATATATTTGTAGATTGTGTATTATTGAAGTTTGATGAAAACGAAGTGAAAGAAATTCGCCGGAATGCAAGTTCATTAGGGAAATTTCTTGAAAGATGGCAAATTACATTTACACCTGAGGATGCTTTGATCATATCAAAAGGTGTATTAAGCTTCAGCCTACGAACTATTCATTTTAATGCAATATCAACTGATGAAAGACCGGAGTGCTTTTTAATTCAAGTAAAGTTTTGTCAGCTTTTCACAAAATTTACTGCCCTCCCTCCTTGGTTGTAATTATCGGATTTTAATGATATTAATTATCATTTTGATTAAGCTTCCAATAAGATTTCTTCCTATTCAACTGTCAACATATAAATTTGCGTGCAGAAATTGAATGGATTGAGTGATGTGAATGGGTTGAGTGATGCAAATCGATAAAATCAATAACCAACGAAGTTTTTTGGTTTTTTTCGATATTTTAATCCTCATCGTGTACGTGCTGATGTTAACCTATTTAGGTTTCAATTACTTTCGATAATTCCCGACATGCTGGTCAAGTATACATATCCTTGTCAACACTTATCAGTTATGTTACTTTTTGCAATGGTCGAGTTGTACATGGTATGTCCATCTGCCAAATAATTCGAATTGGTTTTTTAGTTTGTTTTTTTTTTTTTCATTATGAAATATTAAGCTCCTTTTCTCATATTTGTCTCTCGTTTTCCACTTCTGGAAAGAATGACAAGAATATGCAACAATTATTTATAACAGATAAGTAAGGAAAAGAATGGATCGATTTTTAGCTCTGTGTAGTTTGCTATAAACTACGTATGCTAAATAATAAACATGACCTTGGTCTTTCGTTTTATCTGTTTTCGATGAATTTAAGCGCATATGAAAGTATACCGTCTATTATTTCAGGAGGTGGTACACTTACAGTTAGCATTATTATATTTATTATTGATATCCTGGTATTATTTATGTGTATCGCCTCGTTAATACTATGCTGTCGTGCGCTTCTTCGAGCTCATCTTTTAAAATTGGTCAGTTTTATATTTTATGTTAGATTTGGAATTTATCGATTACATCTATCTCTAATTAAGTAAGGTTGGCATGTAATTTTTGTTTTATGGAATTATCATGTCGTATTTTGATCTCGTCTACTTATTTATTTGTTATTTGCAGTTTTGCAACTGTTTACTATTTACTCCACTTACTGAAAATATGAATTTTTCGTGCATTGTATCAATGACAAACATGTATTAATTTTTGATTTATACTTATGTAATTTAGGCAACAGTACATTTTGTTAAAAATGTATTGGGACAAGAGTTAATGCTAAGCGATAGACTGGAATTTTTGAATTTTTGGTATGTAATGATCGTTATAAACGATATATGCATTATCTGTGGCACTCTCTGCAAAATTATAATTGAATTCAGAGTAAGTAGTTTCATTCAGAATTTTATTTGCTGTTCGGTAACCTCGTCACTCGGAGCTTTCAGAGCGATCCAGATTCTGTAATTTCAAATTTGAACTTGAAGTACTGCTTTTTAGTCATATAATTTTTTATGAATGTTCAGAATAGTCGAACACATGTCTGATCTTCAGCTCCTCACTAAGATAACAGTACTGAATGGCTTTTTTACGATATGCCAAATTCAATTAAATTCTAAAGGCAGTAATATGTAATTTTTTCTACATTTATAAGAAAAAAACTGTTTCATTGCAAATTACAAATTTTCTGGAACTTTTCAGGATTTTGATAGTAATTTGTTCACCACGTCTGGTGTATTACTGGGCACCGGCGCTCTTTTGGTTTATGTCGGTTTACTGCGTTACTTCTGCTTTTTTTCGAAATATAATGTTAATTATTTTCATAAAAATTTATAATTTAATAATGAACGGTTCCATTTTATTTGTGAATCTTCCGTTTTAGAATTTTTGGACGAATAAACAATCCATTTCAGATATTAATTTTAACAGTAAAGAAATCTTTACCGAATATTCTTCGCTTTATGTCATGTGCAGCTGTTCTTTATGCTGGTTTTCTTATCGCGGGATGGATTATAATCGGACCATATAGTTTAAAGGTTTTTTTTTATTAATATTTTTAATTATTAAACGAAGTATACGATACAGTGTTAGTCCAATTTATCATTGAAAATATCAGGGAATTTATTTAATTAGATTTTTTTGAATCGATATGAGTGCATTCGGATAAGCAGCATGAGATTTCTTTAAAATTATTGATGTTCCATTAGATTTATTTTCTTTTTATCTGCTTATTAATCATTAACGTATTGTCGGTACTTTGACTCATTTAATGTTCCAAGTATTTTTTTCTACGAATAGGAAATATCTCTCAATTTCACTTCTTAAATCAAACTACTATCCTATATCTGATTGCTTGATCTTCCATCAAATTTAAAATAATTTCAGTTTCGTACGTTAGGAAAATCATCAGAAGCTCTATTTTCATTATTAAATGGTGATGATATGTTCGCTACATTCTTCACCATCAACGATACTAATACAATTATTAAAATATTTGGCACAGTATATATTTATTTGTTTGTATCTCTTTTCGTTTACGTAGTTTTATCACTGTTTATTGCCATTATCACAGATGCTTATGAAGTTATAAAGGTATGTTTCTTGAACATTTTCTATTTTTACATTACATTCTTTGAATATTTTTTCTTTCTTTTCATTTAATGTTTTTGGAATTCCTTTTATTGCTACTAGATTAATGACAACAAATTATTAGCTGTAAAAATGTAGTATTTGGATAAAAAGTGCGTCAAAGGATAGAAAAAGTTTTATGTTTGGTCTTTAATAAAAAAATGAATAATTTTGCTTTAAAAGAAAAAACAGATTGATGCAAAAATACTTTGAAGTCGTGCATTGGCTTAGGAAGACAAAATAATTAATCACTTTTGGCGAATCTTCTCTTTGCCTATTATTATAGGTGTAACCATTGAGAATATTCCGCTATAAATATCTTATATTTGCAAAGATTATAGGATCGCTACGGAAGTCAAAAAATTGAAGAGAAGTCACTTTTACAACTTTTATGTGCGAATGAATCACAAAATTTGACAAATCCTGAAGAAAGAGAATTCCAGTATTCTTCAAGAAATTTGCTCGAATTAGGTTAACTGATTTTTCCAATTATTTACAACAAGATAATATTAATTCTTCTGAAGTTAACTGATTTATATAAGCTTTTTTAAGAAATTAATTTGTTTGTGAATCATGTTTTTAGTTTGAAATAATCTGCAGCATTTTTAAAGATTTCATACAGGTATTGTTGAAACATAAAAAAATATATTTGGAGAAGCTTTAAAACAAACTGAGGTAAAAGGATTCATTTGTTTCTCAATTAAAGTAGTATGAAGATCAGTTTTTTCAACATGCAGTAATGCAATCCATTTATACATCATTGTTATTAAACAGTTTCTGTTGTTACAAGATGATATCAACTTCTAATCATTAATCGTACTTTTTTATTTGCTACAGATTGTTTTAATTTGTTTCGGTTAACTGATCGATACCGTGATCGTTTTGGTTTTATGAATCGACAACCACCGTACAATTCATTTGGAAGTTCAGATATATTTGCTGATAATCATATTGTAAATACATAGATTTACGATTTTTGCGTGTTATTTGTTTTAGACTGCATATAATAGAGTTTATTAAAGATGTAAAACGATGAATTTGAGGTGAATGAAAGAAAAGAGGAATAGTGAATTATCTGATCTATCTTTTAGAGGTATTTATCCATGTTTAAAGTGAAATCTTGTTTCTATTCAATATTTTCTGCAGTAATTATGTGCGCATATTGTATTGTTTGATCAAACATTTCATCTTTCGATATCTGTATTTATTTCCATAATTGAATATTTCCTACAATCTACACAATTCATAAGTAATATCTATGTGTTGCTTATTTCCTCATTTCTGTATTAGAAAATTGTAATTTACAGTTTTTATTCTCTCTTCCAAAGATTCCTTGTTCTTTCTGCATCAGTTTTATTCTTTTTAATCGAGTAGAATACAACAAACCATTTGTTGTAGAGTTTATATTTCTGCCAGCTTATTACTGCTCTAGGGTATTAAGTATAAAACATTTGTGGTCTTATTCCAATTTTAAAATTTAAACATAAGAGTTCTATTCCTTAAAAATTTACTCATTCAATTTACAAAATTGAGTAAATTTAGCAGATAGTTAATAATTTTCTTCCTTATCATTTCAATGCATAGCCTAATCTTTGTGATATTTTCTTCTTTAAGAATAAAAATAAATATTTTGTTTATTTACAATATTTTTTTGTTGCTTTCATTATTTCACTTGTGCACTTGATGATTCTAATCATTGATTCTTTTTTTGCCATATATGTACATATATTTAATTTATAATCGATTACTGTGCAAATAAATGCTTCTCATATCTTTCCATCTTTTTCCTTAATATGTTGCAATTTAAATTAATTGAATTTAATTTATAATTTTAATAATTATTGAAATGCTTCTTAAGATATTCTTACGTGAAATTGCTGTTGAGAAAAGAAGAATAATTTGCAGAATTAGCAGAAAGGAGGAAAGACAGAAAGTTTTTTTTTCATTTAATTTTTTTTTGATGAAATATGTTGATAATCTTTTTGGTTATCATATTGTTCAGAGTAAACAATAATCAATGATAGCATTAATCTTTTTTTTTTTTTTTGAAAACTTATAAAATATTTAATTGTGGCTTCTTTTGCTTTTGCTAAAATGAAAAAAAAAATCATTTGTTTGAACAGTATGCTTAATTTTGATTTAATTCGACTGTACAATCGAAACGGAAATGGAATTTGATAGGTTATATAAATCAATATATTGTCCCTTTATCTTTTAATGCTTACTGATCTTCAAGAGGAAAAATTACCTCATCTTTCTCGGTACAATACGATGTCAGGGATTTTTCATAGTTTAATTTTAGCTAAAATTTGATCTAATATTTTTAAAACAATGAAAAATGAAACTGAAAATAACTCAATTTTTAACCGAAAATAAACTTTGAATAAATGACAATTCTTATCTAAATTACAGTTCTACTTAAATTACAGAATTCTTCATTTCAAAAAATTTTGCGCTATTTCATTTATTAATTTCATCGCATTGATTTTCATCAAATCGATCCATACAACATGATATTTTATTGTTAGAAAAGTAGATTTATATGAAAAGTTATTTTATCGGAGTAAAAAGTGATAAGTGCATTTCATAATATTTTCATATTCACTTAGATATATAACTTGTCTGATAACAACTCACCTCTCTGATAACGATAAAACATTACTTTTTTAAAAAGTTCTCTTTTTATCTCTTGCTCTCCTCTCTCTCTCTCTCTCTCTCAATAAACTGTTAGCAAAATTAAATTTAAATATAAAAATGCATTCTCCTTAGTAGTCAGTCTTCTCGTAATCATTTGTTAATTCGATTAGACAAATCAAAAATTGTTGAAATATGGAATTATCGTGAATATATGATAAGATAAAAACACACAGCAAAATTTACCTCAATAATACAAGCAGAATTCAGAATTTCCTTAATGCATTTAGTTGTATTGATGGAATTAATTTACACCATTATTTCTAATTCTTCTACCTTTTTTCCTTCAGAAAAAAAAATTTCCATCCTATTTTTCTCTTTTAATTATCATATTTGTTAATGTTTTCAAAAGAGCCATAAATTCATTTCCTGTCCTCAAGGACAATTTTTTCAATAGCAATTTCAATTTTTATTCTTCTGTATTGAAAAAATTTTCGAATAACTAAATTTAGAAAAATTATCCAAAATATTCGATTATTTGGTATATTTCAACCTTATCACTGATACGTTTCAATCTTACAATGTCGTCGAATTTTCAGTATTCAATAAATATTTAAAAAAATTTTTTTAACCTTAAATTTCGTAGGAATGTATAAATTTTTTTCCCATTTAATTTTTCTACTTTATCACAATGATAAATCAATCATTTAAACGAAATTGATTTAATGATTTTGTAGTATTTCGGAATTTTGCTTTTTATTATCATATCGATTTAAATTTGAATTTTCAAATGTTAACAGCACATTTTCCTTCTTGACATAAAGAATTAATTTTACAATAAATTCATTCAATTATTTGATGGGATAATGATAATAATTTGATTATTTGATAGGATAATGATAATGATAAGCTGAATTGATTAGAATATAATCTTGTACTTCGTATTGTATAAAATTTGAGTTTAATTTTTTATTGCAGAAAAAAAAAATTTAGAAAAATGAAATTTTTTATTCCATTCATTTCTTCTTTATCTCTTTTTTGTTATTGACCACAAAAAAAACGAAAAAGGAAGAAAGAAAAAGTTTTGAAATGACAATTTACAATGTATGCCATCGATGTTTATTACAATTGAATGATTCATTTCAATGAAAAATTCTGTTAACTTTCAGTTGCATTTCTATTTTCTAACCAAAAATTTCTCTTTGATTAAAATTTAAAATAAAAAATAAAAGTGAAAAATGAAATGACAATTATCTAATATAATTTAGTATGTTTCATTCTAATAGAATGAAACTATTAAGTATTGCAATTTTATTTTATTAAAATTTAAGAATTTTTTCGATTCACAATTTTATTTTATCATTTTGCAATTAAATATTGTAAAAGTAATTGTATTAATAGTATTAGTTGTTGTTTTTGTTTTTGTTGTTGTTTTTTTTGTTTTTGTTGTTGTTTTTGTTGTTGCTTTTGTTGTTGCTTTTGTTGTTGCTTTTGTTGTTGCTTTTGTTGTTGTTTTTGTTGTTGTTTTTGTTGTTGTTTTTTTTGTTGTTTTTTTTGTTGTTTTTTTTGTTGTTTTTGTTGTTGTTGTTGTTGTTGTTGTTATTGTTGTTGTTCTTGCTGTATAATTATTGCAATGCTTAATAGTTACTATAGTAATAATTATCATTTCCGTTTTTATGTACCTGTACAATATATACGTATACAATATACAATATACAATACAACATATATACAATATACAATAATAGCTCATGTTGCTATATCAGCAACAGCAGTAGCAGTTATTGCTACTGTATCAGTAACAGTAAATGTAAATAGTAATTACATTTGTAATATTCCTTATTAGTACAGTAATTGTTAGTAATTGCAATAGTATTGAGAGTAACATACAGTACTCGCATTTTTGTACTTTTAAGAATTCAAAAAGGTGAAATATTTGGGTAAAATAATATGATGAAGGTTCTTATGAAGACCTATAGACCTATTTTAGAAAAAGATAACAAATCACTTTTCTTCAACTCCTTCTACTTCTCTTTCTCTCTCTCTCTCTCTCTCTCTCTCTCTCTCTCTCTCTAAAAGTTATTTTAAGGAAAAGAAGAAGAAAGGAGAAAATTTTCATCTATTCTTTTTCAGCAAAAAATAAAATGTACGTTCACATCTTATCCTATCCTTTTTTCTTTTCTCTTGTTAATTAATTATATGTAAGAATAACAAACTTCGAATTGTTGTTTATTCATTCCATTTCTTTAGAAAAAAAAACAAGTTTTTTTATCTCTTGCAGTACTATTCATTTCTTAGTATTTATTTCAAAAGTTCTATTTTGCTTGATTAAATTATAAATAAAAAAGTATATTTGATTTCAAGTATTCTATTTTGAATAATCTGAAACAGATAAAGAGTTTTACTCAATAAATAAAAGTCTTTATCAATTATCAATTAAGATTGAAAAAATGATATAATTTATTGATTGCATATTTTTTCGCATTGTCTATCATCAAAAAATATATTAAATAATTAAGTACCATAGGGTCATTGGAACGAAGCCTTTGATAATATCTGCATTAAAGAAATAGATTTTATCAGTAAAAATACTTTTTCATAAAATGCGAACGATTAGCGCTTTACGTTATCATATAAAAGTTTTTTATTCATTAATAATATCAATTTAGTGATAAACTTTATTGTGATAATAAATAATAACAATAATAATAGGAACAGTATTTTTCATTCTTAATCCTAACATTTTCTCTCCATTTCATTCTTTTTACAATTTCCATTTATCTTGCAGATACTTCTTATTGTTTATTAATATAGTAATTGGAATAATAAATGTAATTGTGACAGTAGAAAGTATTGCAGATACTTCTTATTGTTTATTAATATAGTAATTGGAATAATAAATGTAATTGTGACAGTAGAAAGTAAAGTACTAATAAATGAAATTGTAATAATGAGTAATATTGTCCTTAATATTTTAATAAATTATAACTGCAAACAGTTCCACTAGCAATATCAACGACTGTCACTTACAATTCGTTATCATTTTACTGATAAGCAATCCTTAGATGATTTACGGCAACTTTTATCTATCGATGGTTAACTTAATTGCTATAAATATTTCCATAGAAAAATTTATTCCCAACTAATTAACAGATCATTAATTGCTAAATCGTAAATTATTCGTTTTTTATTAGTGCAATGACAAAAAATAACGATAATGAAACAATAGTAACAAGATAATATAATAATATTTAATGATAACAATTAGTAATAATAATCTAGTAAAAATAATAATAATGATAAATAGCAACAAATATAGTGATTACAATATTATACTAATGATGACGACATTATGATAATGATTAATAATACATGTAAAAGTAATAACAATTATCAATATAATAACGATTATTAACGTGATAACGATAAAAGCAATAACAATTATTAAAAATAACAACAATTAATAATAAACTAATAACAATAAATATTCATAGAAAAATTAATAAACAATAAACAATAAGCGATGGTACTGTTTCTACATTATTCATGGAAAAATTAATAAACAATAAACAATAAGCGACGGTATTGTTTCTATATTATTCATAGAAAAATTAATAAACAATAAACAATAAGCGATGATATTGTTTCTATATTATTCATAGAAAAATTAATAAACAATAAACAATAAGCGATATTACTGTTTCTACATTATTCATAGAAAAATTAATAAACAATAAACAATAGGCGATGGTATTATTTCTATATTATTCACAGAAAAATTAATAAACAATAAATAATAAACAAAGTACTGTCTCCATAACTCAAATAAAATTAGCCTTTCAATTGGTGGATATAATAAGTAGATGTACTGCTAGTACTAGTACTAGTATTCAATTAAATAAATAGCAATGAGCAAAAGTAGTGGTCAAATAAATGACAAGTGGTCAATAAGTAAACAGTCATATTGAATCTGTTTTACTAACAAAGTTATAACAATTATGCCTTATGTAGTCAATCAATTCTCGATCAATTCATTCATTGAGTATTGTTGATCAATATCGAATCAATCTCTTGATTCATCTTGATCCATTAACCTTTTCTTCCTTTCCCATACCTATCCATTTTCTCACTAATATCTACCAACCAATATCACCTAGCTACCGATTTACATTCATTGAAACAGAAAGTGTGAGAATAATTGATAGAGAGAATGATTACTATCTTCTCTCTCTCTCTCTCTCTCTCTTTCTCTTTCCCTCTCTCTCTCTCTCTCTCCTTTTTTTCATTCATTCATGCAATCTGTCTGGTTTTGCATATTTTATCATCGATTTGTTTATTTGTTTTGTATTTTCAAAACTAACAATCTTCCAAAAATTACAAATAGAATTTCAAATAGCATTTAGAACTAAATCGTTTCCTTTTGTTTATTTTTATTTGCTAAAAAATAAATTTTAAAATTTAAAAGGTAAATTTAAGCATTTAATTAAATTTCTTTATTTTCAGAATTTCTTCTCTTCTTTTCTATTGTTTTTTAAATTTCAACTGCAACATTATTATTATCAAATCGAGCTTATCTCTATCTTCCCCTCAGAGAATATCATTGCATCTCTCATATCTCGGGAATCAAATTATATCCCATACCTCGGGAATCAGATGATGATTCAGATCGGATAAATTTTCAAAAATTCTAACTATCAAATTCAGCTAAAATTCATTTTTGATGTTATTTTTTTAATAGTTGAAATTTTTACGTCTTCACTTCTCTCTCTCTCTCTGTCTTTCCCCTTTCTCTTCCTCTCTTTCTTAACCCTCTCTCTTTCTCTTTCTCTCTTTTTTCCTTCAGAACAATATTTTCCATAATTTTCAGAATTGCTCGCATGCAAACTGCACAAGTGCATGCAGCGCTTCACGTGAATGAACTATTAAAAAACATGTGTGCGTGCATGCGTGCATGTTTGTATGTTCGTGTGCGTGTATGTGTGTGTTTGTGTGTGCGCGTGTGCCATGTGTGCATGTGCGTGTATATCCGTGTGTATGTGTATGTAGCGTTAAAAAAAACGAATGAGATAGGAAAGATGTGGAAGAAGTGTTGGTTTGCTTGTAACCAACCAACCATTCTTCTTTACGTGTTACGTGCAATTTCTATAAGAATGTCTCGTATGACGTTGACGTCTTTTCTCTATGATAACACATAGCATATACAATTAGTTATATAATTAATTACTCGTTTGCTTACTTGTATTTTGCACAATTCATGCAAAATTCAATGCCATGACTCATTGGATGAAAAGGTAATGAGTCATCGAATGGATAAACCGTTTAAGTTTAAGCAAACCGTTTAAATGGTAATATTGCCGCTTGTTTTTTCGAATTTTAAATTCAAATTATAAATTTTAATTACAAAATACGCTAAAGAAAGAGAAATTCATTTTCATTATCATAATCGTTATCATTTATCATTATCCTTGTTATAATCGAAAAGATTAGCTCATTTTTATTCTTAATCGAAAAGATTAGCTCATTTTTATTCTATCATTCATACAATCATTATCATAATCGTTATCATTTATCATTATCCTTGTTATAATCGAAATTTGGGGAGAATTCCCTATTCAAACTAATTATTATATTATCGTTATATTCGTGAATCAGCATTAGTCAATTTAATAATTTCAAGGTAAAAAAAAATCTCTGTAAGCCTATTCAGCTTACCATACAATTATGGTACTACCTTTCTTACCAGGATATTCACTGGGATATTTCACCGGGATAAATATCTCTGAATATATATGAATATTCTTATCTCTCTTAGCTATAATCGTTTCTCTAAGCTATTGAGTTTTGAGTAGAGCTACAGTAAAATTATAGTATTACCTTTCTTACGGGAATATTTCACTGGGATATTTCACCGGAATATTTTTTTAGCGGAATAAATATCTTTCAATATATATCTATCAATGTATTCTCATGTATTCTTTCACGGCTATAATCGTCTTTCGTTTTTGTTTTTTGATTTTTTTCGAACTCTCGAATATATCTCGGATTGTTGACAGAAGATATATTGCCAGTTCTTTGTTTTAATGAATGTCGAATGGATGGATAGTTAGTTGTCTGACATATTTTGCGGAATGGCTCAATTTTTCTAATTTTTACTTTACCGGTTTTTGTTTGTTCTTTCCGTATTTCATTCTCCTGTTCATTTATATTCCGTTGAAAAAGATGAGAAAATTTTACAATCCATCAAATTACTTTTATATGTTGTTAATTAAGAATATTTGGTTATCATTTACTACCGGTTAAAGATTATTCCTGGATTTTCTTACTTAATATTCGGTAAACTTCTATTCGTTATATTTATCATATTTAATATTAACTCTTATTCGATTAATAATTCTAAGCGATATTCAATTACCGGAAAAGAATTACAACTAAATTCAATTTTATTTTATTGTTGTCTCATTTATTATTATTTATTTTTAGTAAATTAAATACTTAAACAGCTGAATAACAAGTATTCAAGTATTGAATATGCAATTATTATTTAATTCCATCAGTATCACAAATTCTATTTGATTAGTTATTTAAATAATTGTTTTAAAATTATTACGAAAGCTCAACTTCAAAATTTATTAATTTCTATTTAAAATATAATTTAAATTTTAATTTCATTGTAAATCTTAATTTTTCAATTTATAATATATATAATTTGGCATTTAAAAATTTATAAAAAATTCTTGGAATTTTTTTTTCATGTTTCGAAGTTTAATTTTAAAAACAGTTTGGCATATTGGATCAAATTTAATCGATGACAGCTGACGCTAAGCTTAAAAGATAGCTAGAATTCTTTGCAGACATATGTCTGATCTATTACTTTGTTTTCTTTTTTCATTTCGGAAATGTTTCTCCCGCTGGTACTGTGAAGAGAGTGTAAAAATCAGCTGATTGATTCCAGTATTACTCACTTAAATTTAAGCTTGACCTTAAACCTAAGCCTGAGCTTGAGCTTGAGCTTAAGCTTAACTTCATACTATTATCAATCTGAATGATCATATCTTTTTTTCCCTTTCTTAATGTTTTTCTTGACTAATATATATTATTCTTTTTTTTTTTTGCTTCAACATTAACAGAAAGAATTGAAATTTAAAACTTTTTGCTAAAATTTCAAAATAGTTTAAATATTCATCCATGTTTTGTTGTTTTTCCTATATCTCTTCTTATCAGTTTGTTTCTATGATTTCCATGATTGTGTTCTATATTGCTTGTTAAAATATATTTCCGGAAATAACTAAATCATGAATGGATGAAATTTCTGGATAAAAATTCCATTCCGGATAATTTTGAATTTATTGAAAGATAAATTAAACTGAAAAATGACTGCGTTCTTTCGATTTAAAACAACAATTCATTGTGGCAAATTTGATGAATTTTGAAATTTCAATTAGAAATTCTTTTTATTCTGAATGAAAAATTGCATGGAAATAATATAATTGTAAATCAGTTAAATATTCGTTTTGAATTTTATTTCAAAATTTAACTTTCCTTTTTTCACAATTGCAAGTTAATGTATTATTCTCAATAATAAAAGTAAATTCAAAATTTTTTGATTAAACTTTTAATTTTTTTTGTTGGTATTGTTTAAGCTGTTTTCGGAATCTGTATGATAATCAGTTAAGCTAACGAACGAACATCTGCCATGAAATTATTAGTAGCATTTGTTTTATCATTCATTTAAAAAAAATTTTTTTACATTTTATGTATTTTTCACTCGATGACTTCAACCATATGAATTTTGTTATGTAATTTTTTTCTGGAATTATTTCTGTTCCGGAAAATGAAAAAAATGTTTATTTAGAAAAACGGAAAATATTTTCATATCATTTGTATTTTTGTTTTTTTTTAAGTCAACTCTATGAATTTGTCAATGGTTAGTTTTTTTTGGAATTATTTCTGCTCCGGAAAATGGAAAGAATGCTTATTTAGGAAAACGGAAAATGAAAAAAATGCTCACTTGGATAGTGAAAGGTATTTTCATATTATTTACAGGGAATTTTAATCTATTTTCGAATTATTTCTGTTCCGGAAAATGGAACAACACTTGTTTGGGAAAACGGAAAATGGTTTCATATTATTTACAGGAAATTTTGACATGTTAGATATCTCCTAATGCTATTACTATTAAGCTTAAAATACATTTAAATATATTGAATGATTTTTCCGGAAAATTTTAAAATGCTAAACTAATTTTTTCTTTTAAACGAAATATTATGTGATCTGTAGTGAATTAAGAAAAGAAAAAAAGAACGATTTTATGGGAAGTTTCAAAATATTGAGAATTTTCAGTAAAGGTATTAATTCATTTTGGAATTTACTGATTGAAATGATTGATCAAACCAAATTGGATTGAAATGATTGGTAGAACTTTCATAACTAAGTGATGTTTACATATTTTCTTCTTCAGCAAAACAAAATGAAATAAGCTAAACTAAACAGTTAAACGATAATGAAATTTATAAACTGGAATTTTTAATGATAATTAATTTGATGAGGAATGATAAGTGACTAGATGATATTTAAGAGAGAGAAAGAAAGAATGATATGGATGATAATATTTTGCAAATAACGTTTAATTCAGAAGAAATATTAGATTAATTAACTGGTTGTTAATTACAGGTGCTATCACAGGAGATTATAAATTTCCTACGTTATCAGTATGTAATCATCATGTATTTTCATATGTCAATTAAAAAAATTTACCTCTTTGTTTTTTTCGATCTTCAATTTATTTCAATTATTTTAATTTTATTGATTATCAACCTAGCAGCCAAAGGTATCTGATCAGTGCATCTTAACATTTTGTACGAATTTTCTTTTCAATATTTGAAGGGATAAATTAGAAGTAAAAAGATTGAAGGAAAGTAGGATGGGGTCATTGGTTTGACCTCGTCGTTAGTTCCAGCTCAGTAATCTGTTGGTTTAACTGTTAAATGTTTCATTCACCATTGTTATCATCATATTCGTATTCTTCCCAAAAAATGTCACCTATTTGATGACAGTCCCTTTCTATCCAATTGATAATTGCGCATCTTTTATCATTCTTATCAATCATTCTTATTTGAAGAGGAAAAAACACAAGTGGAAAAGTTCAATTTGAAAATTTATACTTTACATTTAACTTTTTGTTATTTTTTGATTTGAAAGAAAATTGGTGGAAATTTTTCATTCGTTATCTTTTAGATATTCTTTGTTTTTGCTTTAGATTCTCATTTCAGTATTTTCTAGTTTACTTGAATTAATTATCAACGTTTTCGATTATTATTGATTTCTTAATTTTCTTTTGATAATGATTATTTTTTGCGTAATCATTGCAGTAGCAATGATAATAATATCTTAGGAAGAATAATGACGAATCTTTAATTTAAATATAATCATTGTAATTAATTCATCTAAAAATGCAATTAACACACTCATGTAATTTAAATTTAATTAGCATAATTGAATTAGCAAATTAGCATTCATTTTATTAGATTATTTTTCGAAACGATGCATTCAAAAAAAGAAAAACATTATTTTAAAATAATCTTTAAAAGTAAAAAAAATTAAAATGTTACGCGAAATGGTGATAAATTAAATTGTAAATTGAATCAAATACAATATTGATTTTTGTAATTATTTTATTATTGTTAAATTCAATAGCATAAATTTCCATGTGATGATCTGGTATTAAAAGTAACACTGATATCGATATTGATAAATACAATATTGATTTTATAATTGTTTTCTGATTGTTGGAAAATTTAATAATACAAATTTCCATGTGAAAAGAAACTCTGATACTGATATTGATAAGTGTAATAATGATACTTATAATTATTCTCTAATTGTTAAAAGATTTAATAAAATAAAATTACCATTTGATACGAGATAGTATTAGAAGAATACATGACGATAATACCTAATATAATGCAATAAATATGTATGCAATGTATATGTATACAGTATTGATTGAATTTTATAACTGTTTTAGTTGAATTTGAACTGAGCAGATAGTGATTGCTTATCATTTTCATTTATCATTCTTCTCATTTCAATTTCTCTTTTTATTCATTTTATTGGAAAATTATTTCCGCCGTCTAAAATTCCATCTCTGCCAATATATATCATCAAATTGAAGGTCATCATTCTAATCATTCAGCTATTTCATTTCAATTCATTCCTTCCCGCTCACTATCATTCTTATCATTCCATTCTATTATCTATCAATTTCAATTATTTCACCGATGAAATTGGTTTGCATATTGTTGAAAATATAAATTATTGATTTTTGTCAAACTGACTTATCCAACATTTCTTCTATTTTCATGCTAAATGCTTAGAATGATTTATTATTTCAAGCAATATTTAAAGACTTTAATTATTCGATTATTTGATAGTATTCATTTGCTAAATTTAAATTTTCATTAAACTAATAGTATTTGATTACTGTGAAATTTCTATGATTTTTATTTGATTAAATTTTTAAATTTAAAACCATTAAATAAAATTGTATTATTCTAATCGATAAATTGGCATAAGATATGCTACGAATAATAGTAATATACGGATTTGCAGTACTTGATGATCTGATGATCAATCGATTAATCTGTCATCATGCATTTCTCATTTTCTCGTTTATTGATATGATTCTCTCACTCTCACATATTCTCCTATAAATTATAAAAATTTTCTTGAAATTCTTTTTTCAATTAAAAATTTTCTACTCTATCAATTCGATTATTGTTGCTAACAGTAAGTTAGAACTCTAATTTGACGTCCAATAATTGATCTAATGATTAATCAATTAATCTGTTATCATGCATTTCTCATTTTCTCGTTTATTGATACGCTTCTATCCTTTTTTCATATATCCATATAGATCCTAAAAATCTTCTTGAAATTCTTTTTTCAATTAAAACTTATCTTTGCTCTTATTATATCAGAACTCTGATTTCACAATATTATATTCGAAATATCTGAACAGTTGAATTCACAATTCTCTTATCCATTCTAAACTTATCCAGTGTACTTTTTGCCTTCCTCTTCATTTTGTTAACTTATAGAAATGTCCTTATCACTTATCAGTAATATACGAACAATTCTTTTGATAAGTGAATTCCTTTGTTGACGCATTACCACTACTATTACTAAAGTGTTTAATAGTAAACTGGTAAAGCTAACCTCTTTTAGCTAATCTGTTTTGCTTACTTTATTATGTAAACATTTGATGTTGCGCATATCCGTACAGACAACTATGAACACACACATATAGTTGTACAGTTTTAGCTAAAACTGATTTTACAGATGCTTCTTCATTCACGACTTCCTTTATGAATACTTTAAACATCCATATCCTTAATTCATGGACTTTTTGTGAAAGTTGTAAAATCTTATCACTTATCTGAAAAGTCATGGTCAGTTTATATTATCCAGAACCAATTGTGGTAGTTCTTGATATCCAGAACAGTTGTGGTCAGTTATTACTATGTAAAATAGTTATTGTCAGTTCTTATTGTCCAGAATAGTTGTGATTAATTTTTATTACTCAATTAATCACTATAGTTCCTAAAATCCAGAATAGTTGTGGTAAGTTTCTATTATCCATTCAATTATTAATTTTTAATAACAAAATAGTTACGGTCGGTTATTACAATCCAAAATACTACCAGAATAGCTTTGATCCAGAACAGTTACTTCAATTTTTCCTGTCCAGAACAGTTGTGATCAATTCTTACTTTCCGGTATAATTGCCATCAGTTCTTGATATCCAGAACAGTTGTGATCAGTTTCAACTATCCAGAATAGTTATGGCAGTTTTCCTGCCAATCTCTCTGAAACTTTTTCAATTTCAAATTCGAATATTTGACCATACCTTTTTTTCGTTTCTTTTTTTCATTTTTGATAGAAAAAAATATGAAAAAGAATCTTTTTAAAATGATTGATCGTTAATTAATTTTTACGTGGGAAACGTTTACCTGCGTGAGAAGACAGGTTTTAAACGGTTTTAAGCAAGAAAAGAAAAAATTTTGAGAAAATTCATATTGATAAGTTCAAAAGTTACAAGCTTATTTTTAACCGATTAGTACAGCTAGCTTTTTGGGATAATATTATCAAAATGTTATTTTGTTAAATTTGAATAAAATGAAAATGGTTTGTTGATATTGATTCTATCCGAAGAGATAATCTGCAAAATGAACTTTAATGATTAAGAAAATTTGAGAAATGAAAAGTATATATAAACAAAATACATGAAATAAATTGAATAAAAATAATATCACCATTCGAGAAATTCCATTCTCGATGATCGATCTATTCTGTATTTCGCCTAAATGATTGCTAAATTTCGATTAAATAAACATAGTTGTTTTTACACTAATATACTTTAGATTTCACAAACATTCTCTGTCCAATTCATTTTTTGTTGACAGAAAAGATAATTATCAAAGTGTAAGCTTAAGTGATGAATAATAATTTAGGAAGGAGAAAAATAGAGAGGAAAGATGGAAAGCTGAAATTAATATAAAATGAAATTTAGTGGAAATGATAAAAGTGCGTAATTCGTATTATTCAGTGCCATTTCATTCTTTTTTTTTTTTCTTATCAGAAGGGTAAAATTTGGAATTCTAAAGATTTTAAAGTAATCAGGTTTTTTTTTCAAATCACATCAGAATGCAGTGATGTGTAAAATTAGTGATTAAATGATTAGGAGCTCTCTTGATAATTCATGCATCATCATTTCTTTTAGTGTGATTTTGAGAGTAGTGCATGTTAGGGGTAATATAAGTTAGCTGTATATGCATTTTATGTTACCTGAAAGGTGAAAACATTGAGATATACCTAATAACTTACTTAGAAGATTGATAGAAAGAAGGGGTAAAGTGTATTTCCGATGATAATTTTGAAATACAAAACTATTTATTATTGTTGTCATCCTTATCATTATGATTTTATAAATTTGTGAAAATTAATAAATTAATTATTAAATTAAATTTATAATGAATAACGGAATGAGAAATGAATGTAGTTTAGGACGATCGATGTGTCTGTGTCACCAAATGGTTAGTTATTTCATCATTGTGGTTTAAGTGGGAATGGATATTGGTTGTTTGGTTCATTGGTTGATTGATTGGGTGTTGGTTGGTTGGTTGGTTGGTTGATTTGTGTTGATCGGTATGGATTGGATAAGTGAACAACACGTTGGATGAGATGATAGAGGGGACGGAAGAACAAGAAGAGAGGGTGAAAACGGCAGAGTAAAAAGGAAGTTTTAAAAGGAGAAGGTCAAATTGGTTGTTAGTTGATTATTTCAAGGTTGACGTAAGAATGAGATTGCACCATCCGTCAACGAACGTTAATATCGACAAGGTGAGAAAAGGATGGAAGAGGTTAGGGTTTGCGGGGGGTCAAGTGTGATAATGATATGATGAGAGTGAACATGATCATAATATTGTTGACATATTTCTCGAGATATGTAGTTGAACATTGATAATCATTCATCTTCTTTACATTATCATTCGATATTACCGTCAAATTTTACTATCACCCTTTTCATTTTTATTATCACTATTAATCATTATCCTTTTTGTAATCTTTAATCTTATCGATATCACTAACATTCTAATATCTTTTATAACTATTAAATATGTTATTTTCATGATTTCATGATGAGCTTTTTATAATTTTTCAATATCATTGTTGCATAATATCATTATTACATTAAATAGTAATTTAATTTTGAAACTTGATCATTGAAAAGTTTCAATTTTTTCCAGCTTTAACTATACTTGGATATGAGGTAATATCTTATTTTTATATTACCTTATATTATATTACTTATGTTATATTACCTTATACTATATTACTTATATTATATTACCTTAGATTACTTTAATGAAAACTTCGATTTTATAATTAATCTTCAAAAGAATTCTTAATTTTGATATACAATTTTATTTAATATATAAATTAAGTTGTACCAATAATTTGGATAAGTGTCATATTTGATATTTGATTAGCTGATATCTTTAATGTGATAGTTAAAATCATTTTAACTGTTTGTTTGTTTACTTATTTATATGTGAAGCAATTTCAACGATGAAGCATTAATAAAATGTTCAAATCATTTATTATCATTTCTACATTTTGGAATTTAAAATATGAATACTTGTATACATCTATATCTTTAATTAATTAATATATCTTTAATTAAATATCGAATATATTTACTTATTGTACATTTCATGATTACTTTCGCATAAAATTTAAGCGAATTTTTCCTATTTCAATGTTCCTCAAATCCAGTTTTAACATTTGTCATTCGATTGAATTTTTGGTCAATCTGTTCAATTCAGTTGGTATTTGTTCAAATATAAAAGCTTTTTTTTTCTCATTCTTACTATTACTATTTCTGTTACTATTAGTTTGTATAAAATCATCATCAGTAAACTATGTAGTAGATAAGAAAATTTCCATTTTTCTCAATTTTGATATATTTCAAATCATTTTAATTAATGAAACAATAAAAACAGATTGTCTGTCATTAATGCTTTACAATTTCTATTTTCAGAAAATCAATCAATATTGCTATTCTTTAACATTATCGCTCTCTCGCTATATTTCTATGATATTCTCAGCAATAATAAGCATAACTAAGGAAAAAATTCTAATATATATTTCTTTTTTTTTCGTTTTCCTTACAATAAATTTAGCTTTTTTTTCATTTATTTAATGAAATTTAAATACTGATTCAACTAATCAGGAATCTATCTGTTATGAAATGATATCAATCAATCGATTTCTTAAAAATAAATGAAAAAAAAATTGGAAAACTAATATTTAAAGATATGATTTCATTTTTTTTCCTATGAATTAATTAAAATAATTTATGGAGTGAATTATTTATACCAGATTTGCAACTAATTTCTAATATTTTCTATGAAAGTTAGAATTCTTGAATATAGGACAGCAAATTCGTTAATTACCGAAGAATTACAAATTGGATTTGATTATAATTGTACCTATGAATGAGCGATTTTATAATACTCAGCCTGTTAAGTAACTGAAATTGAAATCAGTAATTGAAAATAGGCCTCTAAATGCTTTTAATATTTTATCTTTTTAGGCCTTCAGATATTTTATTTTTAATATTTTGTCTTATTGGGTTTTTAAATACTTTTTTCTTCAATTTAACTAAACTTTTTATAATCTTTAAACTTTCTTTACGTAGCATTACTATCATATATATGGAATAAAAAAACTTCAATTAGGATAGAGAATAAATGACTGGAAATCTTTTAAAAAAAAATAATAATCAAATTCATTTCAAGAATTCATTGAATAATTTAGGACAATTAAATTTGGCAATAAATTTATTGAGCAAAAAGATATCAATAGCATCGATAAATTGAGTGATATTTAAGAATTCTCTATCAAATATACAGTTCTTTTCTCTCTCTTTTTTTTACAAAAAAATTCCGATCAAACTATAATAAATCATTATTAGATAACTGATATTAGTGTTGAACTGAAACAAATGAACTAAAAAGATTTTTGAGCAATAAAAGTTCGAAAAAAATAAAGAGAAAGAAAAGAACGAGACAACTAATTAAGTTTAAAAGCTTAGAAAAATTAAGTGCTTCTTTTTTTTGCTAAAATTTCGTTTTTCTTTTTCTCAAATTTATTTAATAATTTAGTGAAACTTTTTAAGTATTACTTTTCCGTTACTTTTCTAAAATATTCTATATTACTTTTTTTACGATGGATTTTCCATAGAATACATTTAAATATTCGATGATTTAATTAATGCTATTCATTAATTCGAATTATTTCAATATTAAATTTCATCTTTTATTAATTCAACTTTTTTATCCATATGATAATTGAAATAAAAATTTGAACTAAATCAGATTTAATAATTCATAATTTTCAATTCTGATAGGTTTTCTTTCTGTTTCAGACTATTGATTTTAATTAATAGCTAATATTTGTAATAAATCGAATATAGTAAAATCAATTTTTATTTTCAATTATAAAAAATGAAACAGAAAGTTTGATGCTTGAAGTAATTAATGATAAGTAATAATAATATAAATAGTATGAGATATTAATCATTTCCAATATACCATTTCAGTTACTAAAGGCTGAAAAATTTTTCCTCAAATTAACATAAAAATTTTACTTTTTAACAAAAGCAAGTAGAATATATCAATTAATGAATGATTTAATTGTAATATTTTAATTTCCGATACTTAATCATTATTTCATATCAATTTTAGGATCGGATGAAATGATAACTCCGGTGAAATTTTAAATTGAACGAACATTTGAAAGACATTTATTTGGTGACACCAATGAGAGAATAATATTTACCTGTTAACCTTTTGTTCTTCCTCTCTCTCTCTCTCTTTCTTCTACCTTTCATTTTATAATCAATGATGATAATGGGAATGATGATGATTTATCGAGAGTATTTAATGGTTTTTCAATTCATTCCGTTCTCTTCTAAAATCTCAAATCATTCAATCTTTTAGTTCATTAAGCTTTTATCATTTCAATTTATCAATCGATCTTTTCTCATCAATAAGGAAAAAAAAATCTTTTCTAACACCTTTATAACATTTTAATCTGTTATTGTTAACATTTATTTTCACTCATGCATAATTATTATCTTTTATGATTCCATTAAAATTAATTTTAAAATTTAGGAATTCATGAATCTTTTTTAAACGAAAGATTTCTTTTGAAAAAGAATAAACTTATTCATTTGTGTTTAATTTATCAACAAATTATCGATACTTATATAATCTAAAGTATTTTTCAAATGATTTATTTATTTAATTTAATTTAATTAAACTCAATTTTTTGAAAGCTTATTAGAAAACTTGATTTTTTTTTCTTTCGTGATCATGTTTAGATTTTTCCTTCTTATATTCTAACATGACTTAATCGAATAATTAATTATTTCTTACTTATTAATACTGAAAATTTATTTTCATAATCTAATTAGCAATATCAGCATTGAAAAGTTTGCTAATTTTAATTTAATAGTGCGATAAAAAAGATGGAATTTTGGAATCAAAAAAGGAAAATTTTTCCGGGAATAATGCACTTATTGTTAATTATTTAATCAATTAACTGATTGAATGATTGATTGACCGATCGATCAAGCGATCAACCGATCGTGTCAGTTGAAATTTAGATGACTTATGGCATAAATACCAACCATTCTCTCTCTCTCTCTCTCTCTCTCTCTCTTTCTTTCTTACCTTTGTCGGTATCAACCCCGCCTTTTCGTGAATAATTCATCAATAAGATTTGTTTAGCAAACAAGGATGAAGAAGAATGTAAGTGAATTGATAATCAATCTATATTAATATCTTATCAAAAGCACAGATAAGATTTTAAATCTTATAATTTCTATTTAGATATATCAATTCAAACTAATGAAATTGTGATATTTTAATTAAAATTTGATCATAATTTACTCTTATCATTGTTAATTTTGCATTTTCCTGATGTATTGATTTTCTGGTTCTCATTTCCTGATCCTGAAAATTCTTCCTGATAACGAATTTATAAATAATAAGGAAAACGAATGCAAATATGTGACAGTAAGTATCGATTGGTTGTTAAAAAAATATTGATCAGTGAATTATTGATTGAATAAATTTAGAATTCAATATAGAACTACTTATTGTGATGAATGCAAAGTTTGTTGATTATAATTGGATTAAAAATCTGAAATAATACCTTTAATTCTTTTTCTGATATTTAAACTTTAAACATTTATTGTTTATATTAAAAAATAAAAATAATTTTCCTGATTCTACCGTTTTTTTAATCCTTTTTTCCGGATATCATAATATTTTAAGTATTTCGTATTGTGAAGAATTCTGAATAATTTAATATTTCGATCAAAAAATATTCCATCTTTTAATCTTAATGAATTATTGTTCATTTTTTAAAAAGTACCTGTGTTTTCTACTCGTTAAAAATTTAATTAATATTTCAGGTAATTAAAATTATCATCTATCTTCTTATCAGTTATCTAATCAGCTTTTCGATATTTTTCAAATAGACTTGGTTTTCTTTAAAGAGAAAAAAACGTAAACTAATAAATAGCCTGCATTTGTTTTTTACTAACAATTTTACAAGTTAATCATTCTGATTGGTTAAGTGCAAATTAATCTTAGGAAAAATTAGCTATTTTTCATTCTTTTTTCTTTCTCTCTCTTTCTCTCTTGATTTTTTTTTTGATAATTCGATAAGAAAATGAGGAAAAAGATCATGAATTTTTTTTAATTTTCAAAATTTTTCGGATTCCTCCTGTTATCTCCAGAAATGTAACGAGCATTAATTTCATATAATATTTTTCCGGAAATTCATTTTTTCATTATCAGAAAATAAATTTTACATTCTCTCATTTCTTTTTCTCTTCTCTTTACTAATATTTCATTTTCGCTAGAACTAAAATTTTTTTTAAGAGCAAGAAAAAAACAAGAAACTTTCTTTCCCCACTTTTTTTTCTGAATTTTTGTTCAGTAAGATACAAACTATAAATATTTCATTTTATTAGCTTTAAACAAGAAAAGAGAAGCTAACGATTAGCAATTTTCCTCCATTTCATTAATTTCCTTTTTTCTTTTGTTTTTTATTTCAACGGTTTAATTAATAATCAAAGTGATCAAAGTCATTTTGTCGAAAATTTTTTGAGGTGAAAAAAAATTAGTGAAAACTTTTCTTCCTCATTTCAAGTTTCACTTTTTTTTCAATAAGAAAAAAATCATTGATGAAAGATTAAATTATATTGACATAATCAAATAACTTAATAATCAAAAAAAAAAAATCAAGAGACAACTTAAAGCGATCTTTTGATCTTCGATTTTTAATCCGATAAGTGTTCCAGCTATATTTCATTAAATTTCATTCCCGAATTCCTCAAATAAGCAAAAGGAACTATTTCCGTACGGTTTTTTGTTCGTAATATGTTTTCTATATGCAAATGTACGTACTTGTGTGCATGCTTGCATGCATGCAAGCTGCAGGCATTGCTATTCAAAGAATTGGTTTTGTTTAAGTAAAATTTATTAGGAAAAAAAGTTAATAAAAGTAAGTTTTTTCTCTGCATATTTTCTTTTTCTTGTTTTTTTTTTTGATAAATTTAATCAAAAAATTTTCAATTTTTGCAAAAATATTTATTTCATTTAATAAATTAGCAATCTATTCATGCAATATATTTATTTGTTATTTTTGGAAATTTTTACATAATTTCGATACTTATTGACAGCTTTTCTCTTCATTACATAAATTAGTAAAGTTTCTTTTTTTTGAATTATTGTGATATAATTCTGTCTTCGTCTTATTTATTCCGTTCTGTTTATTGGATCCGGTAAAGGGCAAAATGATCAAAATGGAAAATGAATTTTTCAAAATCTTAATAAATCTTTT
>JABVXU010000810.1:0-19714 GCA_013365365.1 Cruorifilaria tuberocauda
TAAGAGTAATAATAATAATGATAATAATATGATAGTGACATCCATAATTAATAATAAATATAGTGATTAGCAATAATAAATAATAAATAATAGTAATATAATTAATTAGTAATAGTAATGAATTTGTTATCTTAAAACAGCCACAAACAACATATATCATGATTATGATTTAATATAGTAATGATGATTATGATCATATACTATAACTGTATAATATGATGATAATAAATAATAATAATTAGTAAAAAAGAGAAGAATAATAAATTTTAATTTTAATTTCTATTATAAAATGATAATAATAGTATAAACTAAATAATAATACTAGTAATCATTAACAATAATAAATTAATAATATAATTAAATAATAATTATCTTTATTATATGAATAAATTATAATTTATTTTAGATTATAAAACACAGTAAAGCGGTAGCTGTAACGATCAGTTTAGCAGCAACAGTAACAATTATTATCATAACGATTATTGTTGCTGTTAGTGCAATTCTACAGTGTCCTCTATGCTACGATCAATTTATACCGGAAAATATTGTACTGTAGCAAAAAAACAAAAAAAAAAGTTTACTTATATTTTAATTAATAATGATATTTTATGATTTATTAAATTTAATACTCATTTTATCTAGACAATTATCGATAATAATCAAAAAAAAAAAAATTAAAAATACTTTTAAAAAAGAAAATAGTATATGAAAATGGTAAAAAGATATCAATATTGATTGATAATTATGGGTTACTGTTTACTATTTACTCGAATATAAAATCCAAACAATAATCAATAAATAGTGAAAAATTATGAAGTGAAATTATAAATATAGGTATAATAGTCATTAATTAAATAGTGTGATAATCACTGATTAATAGTGGTGATATTGCAATAACAAATAGAAACTGTTATCAGTTTCTGGCATATCATCAGTAATATCCTAATCAACAACTTATGAATTTCTAAAGCTTATCAATAATATCATGATCATTGATTATGATAATTTCTTCTGGAATATATTACTACTAGTAGCACTTTCTGGCGTATCATCAGTAATATCCTAATCAGCAACTTATGAATTTCTAAAGCTTATCAATAATATCATGATCATTGATTATGATAATTTCTTCTGGAATATATTACTACCATTAATTAGTATATATCGGATTAATTTCAAATAGAGTGCTCCAGCTAATTAGAATTTTTTTGTAATTTAAAATAAACTGTTTAGTGGAAAGTTCCGCTGATATCTTTTATCATTGATAAAAAGAAATATAACTTGATCATAAATCTTTTCTTTGATAACGCAAAAAAGAGGAGCATTATTGAGTGATATAGAAAGAATTGTTTTTTTTTTTCATTTTAAATTTTATCAACAAATAACTCTTCTATCCTAACTTATCAGTAGTTTGATTGAAATCATCATATTTACTTTTTAATCGTTCAACAATGATTGTTCAGCTAAACTTAATTGCAAGCATCGTAGTATGTGAACCTGTACATGAAAACTACCAATCGATTACCATAAAGTACTAGAATTATTATAAAAGTTTAAAGATCAAATATCTCGAGACATTTCTCAAATCTTATCATTTTAACTCGAATTATTATCTGCAATATATCTTTCATAGTCTACTCTACTAGTTATTAATAAATCACAATCGATAATTCAATATTACTTACTCTTCTTATTTCAAAATATTAAACTTACACCAAATAATTCTTTCTTATTTTCCTTCTTTTCTTTTGTAAAAACAATTTTCATACAAAAATATATTTCAATATTAAATTTATTAAAAACGTAAAAAGCAAAAACAACATAAAACTCTTTTTAATAAAAAAAAATTTTTTTTTTTACTTTTACAAATATAACAGAAAAAAAAACAGCAGAGCAGAGAAGATACATAAACTATTAGACATACAAACATTAAACAATTAAAATGAAAAAAAAAAAAAGAAAACAGAATCCATCTATGGACCACATTTTATCTATTATATACTCTTTGTAAGTTAATATAAAACTACGTTATACAATATAGTAGGGTAAATGATGTAATTTAGTGATATATCCTAGATTAAATATTTCTATGTTAAACATTTCTTCATACTAAATCTTAATTTATCATCGATTTAAAAAAAAATGATTTATATTTTTCAAATTTTAATTTTCAAACCAAATATCAATCACTTTTTATCAGTCATAAATCGAACATTATGTAAATTAATCATTAATAAAATTCACATATATATAATATATATATATATATATGTGTCGTTATCTATTGAAAATAGTATCTTATCAAATTTATCGAATCAAATTTATCAAATTAAATTTTCTCAAACAAATTTTCAAATGTTTTTTTTTAATAAAAAAGAAATGACTTATACTGATAAGATATATCAATGTTAACATCTCTCTACCCTTTTCCTCTTTAAAATTCAATTTACTACCACAATGTAACAAATGTCATCTATACAGATCGTAAAAGAACAAAAAATAAAAATAAAAAGTAAAAAACAAGAACAAACAAAAAACAAAAAAAAAAAAAATTCGCTATACACATGCCAACTTCCTTCGATGATAATAACAACAACAATATACTCTAATAAATTGTAAGGTTGGTGTGTATATAATTTTTCTGTATCTATACGATAAAAACGTGCGTGATGTGTAACGCGTGTACATGTTGTTTAGATGATAGTGTATGTGTGTGTGCGTGTGTTGCGTAATATATACGTGTAATAGCGTGTGTGTGTGTGTGTGTGTGTATATGTGTGTGTATACGTATGCGTGCGTAATATTTACAAACCGAGATAATCGTTGAAAGACATGCCAAAAAAAAAAGCATATACATATTTATATATATATATTTATATCTGATATCGTAGGATTAAACGGATTAAATGATACATGATAATATGCTTATTAATTAGGATGATAATGATAATGATGTGATAATGATGTATTCAGGAAATAAAATATATAAGAATTGAAAATTAGGTGATAACGATAACGATAAGGAAAAAAAAAGAAAACGATTGATAACTACATTTATCATTTGTTGAGGAAGGAACGAGGAAGGAAGGAAGGCAAGAATGAGAAATCTACTAATTTAATGAATTTCGAAGTTACAAAAACCTATTTACTAAATTCATTTGTGGGAAAACAGGTTGCTTAGATTTAGATCGAACAGAGAAAAAAAAATTTGCTATATATTTTAAAATATAATTTTTGATAGAAATGTTTAGATGAGGAAAAAAAAAATGAAAAAAAAAAAGGTAAGTTCTTTTTTTCAAATTAAAAATTAAAAGTTGCAACTATAACAAACAATAGTTCTACTTTGCAAAACTATTTCTAAACAATACACAAGCATCATATACAATTAATACAATTTATTGTTTTTGACAAATGAAGGAAGATTGGACGAAATAGATTGCGAGAAAAAAAAAATTGTTAACAATGCAACAGTTTTTTTTTGTTTTTTTTTTCATTCTTCTTCTCTTTTTCTCTCCCACTGAAATTATTATACTTTAAAAAAAAATGAATTTTAAAAATATTTAAAAATAATCATGATCAATAAATTTTTTTATAATTCGAAAATATTCAAACAATTATCGCAATCATTTTAACTTAAAACAACTCGAGGAAAAGAAAAGAGGAAAATGAAAAAACAAAAACGAAAAATATCTCTGCTCAAACTACAAAATCATTTTATGATAGTGCATGTTAACAATGATAAATCAATGATAAAGAAACTATACTGTATAATATACAAAATAAAAAAAAAAAAGAAAATATTGAAAGAAAAGACTCCTGTATACTTTCTTTTAAAAATATATAAAAAATAAGAGTAATAAACTTATAAAATTATAATTTGAATTAAACATTTATTAAAGAAAGAGAAAGAAAAACAAAAGGAAAGTAGGAAACAAAAAGCTCTCTGCTCATCTAAAATTACACTAAAAAATTTATATTTTTTTCAATTCTTTCATAAAAATTAAGAAGAAAACAATTTAAGTAACAATAAACAACCGAATTAAGATTTAAAGAAAAAAAGAAATACAATAAAACAATATCAAAAAGTAATAATAGCACAACAAATTTTATGAAAATTTGTCCAAATTTCTCTCCATCCATAGAAAAAAATGAAAAAAATTTTTTTTTTTAATTCTACATTTCCAACATTTCTCTTTCTTATATTTCACTGATAAAGGGAAGAAGAAGAAGAAGATTGATAAGAGATTAAGAATAAGCGATTGAATACGAATCGATAAGAAAAACTATTAATATTTTGAAAATATTTAATACAATCGTAGGATAGTAAAATTGAGTAACACATTTTTTAACGTTGTCAAAAAAAAAAAAAAAAACTTGAGAAATTTAAAATTAAAATCTTAATTGATACAAAGGTAATTAAATCCTTTATTTATTATATTCTATATTTTTTTTAAGCAAGTGACCAGAAGAGACGATATAAGTAATCGATAAAATGAAATATATTTTTCAGTAAATTAAAGTAAGTTATAGTAAAAATACAATTATATGTTCTGGATGACCTATTCGATTAAGTTTGAAATTTTATCACACACACACGCACACATGCACACACACATACAAAGACATATACACACAATAGGATTAAGTTTTTTAAAAGTAACAATGTAATAATCGTCGATGAGAAACCGAAACGATGGCAAATATGGAAAGAAAGTTTATGATGTTTAATAAAACTTAGGTTTGTCAAATTGTAAAGATAATAACGCATAGGAGAGAGAGAGAGAGAGAGAGAGAGAGAGAGAGAGAAAGAGAAAGAGAGATAGAGTAAATGGGATTTATTGGAACTTGTATTTTTATTTTCATAGCGATAATAATATTTGAAATTAACGAAGCACCAGAACAAAAGAAACTATTTTATTTATTAAATTCTTCTGACGCAATATATCAACTAAGTTGAAGCATTCATTCATTAATCATATATTTATATATCAAATCAAATCGATATAAAAATGATTTCGGAAGAAATAAATTTAGAGGATGGTACACAATACGTAAAGGATAGAGGAAAAAAAGACAGGAAAGAAATAAAATAGGGAACAAGTTGATACAGATGAATGAATGATTGATTGATTGAAATGATACTGTGGATAAATCAATTTTCACTATGAAGATCATTATTATTCGATGAACAAGAAAAAAAAAACAAACAAACAAACAAGTAAATAAACAAATTAAAATCAAAGAGAAATTTTGACAAATCATACATATAAATGTATGTGCAAATTGACTAATTAGTATTTTTTTTTTAACTTTAAATGTTGTAACGTAGGATAATATGATAATGCTGCATGATAAATAGTGTAAAGTAAACGAGTGAAATAAATCAGATGAAACGTTGGTAAATTCAACGAATTCAACGTGAAGAATCACTCCATATCACTAATCAATAATATACATCAGAAATATTTCAATTTCAATTTACCATTATCATCGTATATTGGCGAGCTTTTCTTTTCTTTCTAACTATATGTTTTTTTTTTAAAAAAAAACAACAAAAAAAAAGCATGCCATATTGCAGAAATCAAACGTATACAAGAATAAATGAAAGGGAGACTATAAAAATTTTCTCTTCACTTTTATCCAACTGATAAGGTATATCAAATCTATAAAATATTTCTACTGATAATATTCAGATGATATTTGAAAGAGATTTTGATACGAAATTAAGAAGCTTGAATCAAGAATACTTTTTCAATGGGAAAAATAAAAATAACATAAAAGCAAGTTCCAAAGTACGCCGGAACAGTGCTAAAAGAGAGAAAAAAAAAAGACAAAAGAGAAATGTCATAAAATAAAATTTAATGAAATTCACCAAATTTTTTACTTGTAATTTCAAATTTTAATAAATTCTACATTAATAACATAAAAGAAGGATTTAAAGAAATGAGGATAAAATTATGAAAAAGTAAAATCCTATTCCCCCTTTCTACTGCAATTCAACGGAAATTTTTTTACTGGATAATGGTGAAAAAGAGTAATCAAATGATAAACTGTAAAAAAATGTTTAGTTTATATGACTATATATATATATATATATATATGTATATATAAATATATACATATGAAACGAAAACACAGTAAAACTGTTTGACTTTTTTTTTAAAAAAAAACAAAAACCAACCAATATATTTGAATTTTCAAAATATTCTATTCCATTTAAACTTTGATACTTAAATTCCGAAAACTAGCAGCATAAATACCAAACAGATAAACTAAAAATAGCAGAAGATAATAGAGTACAGTATACTACAGTCTATGCCAGGATAATGGTATAAGGTATGTGGCAGAATATACAGTACGGCATGATAGGTCACAATATGATATAACATATACAATAGTTTGGAGTAGGAATACGATGATGATGATTGAAGGGAAAAAATAAATTCCTCTTCTTTCATTACTTTTTTTTTTTGTTTTTGTTTTTGTTTTTATTTTTTTTTATCTTTTGTAACAATGAAAAGCAAAGATGTAAATGTGCTATGTGAAAAAAGAAAAATGAATATTGCTATTTTTCAAACTCTACTATATGACTACTTTCTATTACTCCTAGCGCCACTATACTTTGTAGTAGGATACTTAATGGTATATAATTACAATATTAAAAATACATATTTATTTACACGAAAATACTTGAAAAAAGAAACAGTAGAAGAGGAAACTTTTTAACAAACTCACAAATACTAAAATGATAAAAAAAAAAACAATCATAATAGTAACGTAACAATGCAATGATAGAAACCGGAGGAACATATTCCAATCTGAAAGAAAAAAAAAACGAAAAAAATAAACGAATGAAAGGAAAGAATGAAATTATTGAAACTTTAAAAAAAAAAAACGGGGAAAAAATGCAATTATATCATGATACTTTTGAATTGAATTATTTTCATCTAAATCAAAATCTTTTTTCTCGTAAGCAGGAAGAAATATGCGCCAAGGAACAATGGAAAACGAAACAAAGTAAAATTACTCAGGTGAAATATAATGAAGGAAGGAAGCAAAGCATGCAAATATTATACCATTGAGTCGGATCTCATCGAGGAAAATATATAAAAAGGAAAACGTTTATGGGGAACCATATGCCAACAAATATCACTTTTCATGAAAAGGGAAATTCGAAAAGTGATTTATTAACAAATCCAAAAGTGGAAAAGCCAAAAATTGCATCCATCCACTCCCAAATATATATATATGTATGGATGAAGGTTGGTGTAATGACTAAACTATTTAGACTAAATAATAGGACGAAATGAACATTATACAATTCAATTGCTAATACACTGAAGGTCACCGGTCGATGTTTGTACCCAGGAACATTTGCCAAACGCAAGTAACGAAGGCGATGCCTCTAAAGCAATATAGCAACATGGATATGCAAAAATTTTTAGACATCAAAATAACAAACAGGAGTAGGAGAGGATCGGACCTGAATTATTACTGTGACTTGTAAAGGAAGAAAAAAAAATTGCTATTAGAAAATGGGTCTCAAAACGAGCAGCGTATTATCACGTGTACCCCAAAACAACAAGTTTGAAAAGAAAAACCAACCATAACCAAAAAAAAAAAAACTCAAGCTTTCTTTCAAGAAATGCTTTTACAAGAATTTCCGATACGAAACAAGTGGGAAGGAGTATATAATGGAGAGAAAGGTAAAAAAAAAAAAGAATGAGAGTGATTTTTGTTTTGCCCTGCCATTTGAATGGACAACATTGAAATTTTAAAAATTAACTACTAACATATTTAAAATGGGCACAAAAAAATTCAAAGAAACAACAAAAAAAGGAGACATAGAAACTTTTTCTTTTTCTTGAATAATGATGCCGGGCATAAAAAATTCTGATTTTTTGCAAAAAAAATTCTAAAAGAATTCATTTCATAAACAATTTGTTTTTTTGTTTTTTTTTAATCAAAGGAAGTCTATAGTCGTCATTGCCAGTTGGAATTTTTAACAACAAAAACGCATATGGAAACAAGCATTTGCAAAAATTGAAGTAATTAATTTAACCATGAAAACGGAATATTTCATTTTAAAGACATTTAATTGTTGTAGAAATTGTTGTTGGAAAGAAAATTTGGAGAGGGAGGATGAAGCTCGATGGTTAGTGGGGAAAGAGGGATTTTTGTAATTGAGGATGACTAGTAAAATGGAACAATGACGATCAACGACCAAAAACATTCTAATCGAATTGGATAAAAACAAGCTAGCAATAAGGATAATGATGATAACAGATCATTATCACGAAAAAAAAGTAGCTGGTGCCAGAAAATATTTCGTGCACACAAAGCATCAACAACAGTTTTTTCGAGAGAAAAAACATATCGTCAAGAGTGAAGAAAAATGCATTAACAAATATTATTCAGGAATTAAACAGAGCTTACGAGCTTAAAATTAAATCCTCCATAATTCAACAAGTTTAAATTTCTTAGTATGTAAAATTTTCCTTTCTTCCTTTTGATTTTCTGTCTTCTCTTCTTCGTTTCTGATACCAAAATTTGCAGTAATTAAGAGTATTAAAATTCTTGTTTGAGCTTTTTTTAAACACTTTCCTCTTTAACATAATCGATTCCGGCTGTTTCGTTACTCGCTGTTCCGCTTGCTTTTATTAGTTATTTCGGACTGCTTGTCGTCGTCACTGTTACTCCTGCCGTAACTGTTCCAGATGACTGATAACGATACAGGTAGAGACGATAATCCTTGCTTGCCAGCACCACGGAACCGTCCTCAACAAGTGCTACATCAAAGCACTGCGCGTGCTTCACTTTGCTCTCAAGTGCCGAGATCATGGTACCATCCTGAAATTGCTCGTTTTCACGTTTCATCTTTATCATTTAAGACATCGAAATTTCATTAAAAAATATATCAATTAATCTCAACTATTAATCAATTCAATTAATTAATCAATTAATTCGTCTGCTATAAGTTCTGTCAAAATCGATGATCTTGTCATAATATTATTTCCAGCAAAAAGATCCTTTTTTCACGATGGAAGCAAATTGACGCAATAAAAAGAATCAAGGATAAGAGGAAAATCTAAGTTATTTAGTAGTATGTGTAGTTTGTTGAGATTTGAACTAATCTCCAATAACTTGCAATCCGAAAAAGTCGATGAACTTGTTTTTGAAAACATAACTGATGCATAACTTACTTGACTGAAGACGGTGAGATTGAAATTATTATGGTTATCTGCTACAACAACATCACCAGCATAATTAATACCCACACCAATAGGATAGTTTGTTATACCTTCTCCACCGATCTGGCGAACAAACTGCCCATCATAATTGAATACCTGTAAAAATATTTAGTAAAGAAAAAACTGTTAGTAAATTTATAATTTAAAATCATTTCCATGTTTTGATTATTCAAAATTTGAAGGATATCTTTCTCTCTAGATGATATTACACAGAAACAAAGATTTCAAGCTAGTTTCCAGATCTTTCACAGTCCTATGAAATCTTCGGCCGAATAATACCGTTTCTATCCTTCATATGACTTCACTCTTGAAAATCATGCAGGAACTTTCCTTTTGTGTAAGATTATTCCAAAAATTTTTTCTTCCTTATCAACATTAAAATGATATCAGAATAAATATGGGAAAGGTTAAAAAAATAGATCGAAAGTGCAAATGAAGATACATTACCAATAATACAACAACCATAAAATGTTTCTTTCTGACAAATATACCGACTCAAAATGGAGTCATCATCACAACAATCACACGTCTACCGTCGATACGAAAACTTTAAAAAGAAATTGATGAAATATCATATGATATTTTAGTTTGAGCAAACCTTTATACAGTGCGCACGATTGTCCGAAATTAAGATTTCCTGTTTATGGTTTGTACAAACTCCATTTGGAAATTCCAAATAACGAGAGCAACTGAATTTTTGCAAAATATTACCAAACATGTCGAATATTATTACGCGCATAACCTAAAAAGTAATAATAAATTTGAACGAAATCAAAATTTAGAAAAACTTCAATTCGTTTTCAAAAAAACCTAAAATATCTCCAACTGAATGAGGAAAAGTAAAACTAAATTGAATTTCGGAAGAAAACAGAAGTGCAATATTATTGAAACATATATTTTTTTATAATCAGTAGATATCTAATGTAGTAAGCTTGTTCTTTGTTAGCTAGTAGTTGTTGAAATTTAAAACTGATGAAAAATTATATATAATGAAGTGTAATCTTCCATAGGAACCAGTACTTTTAACTGTAGTCTATCTGAAAAAGGTTCTATAAACTTACTTTACATTCAATTACAATGATACGTCCTTTACTATCAACACAAACACCACGTGGATGCTGCAAGATATTTGCTCCAAATTTGCGCAAGAACTGTCCGTATTGGTTATAAATTTGTATTTGATGTGTTGGCGAACGTTCTGTTACTATAAAATCGCCAGTGATACGATTTACTGCTACCCTAGAAATAAGAACGTGAAATGAATTCAACCATCAATCATCGAATTTTCTTCGTAAATCGAAATGTTAAATTAACATTAAATAATTTATATAGATAAAATTTATATAAATAAAATTCATGAGTAGACGTAATCCAAATTTTATCAGATTCTAAAAACAGCACCAAATGATTGAATGTGTGATAGCAACGTATGTGCTTTGCACATTTATCTATTGAAAAATGCATGAATCTAGTGAATAATTATTGTTAGAATGAAGTTTTCTCTCAACATGGCTAATATATTGTATTTTGATATAAAACAACTTCGGAAATCATATAGCTTCTGATATAGCGTAAAACATCGATTCAGATATCTCTTTTTCATAACCACTTCTTATTTAGTTTAAAATATAAACTTAAAAAGTTGAAAAATAATGCACGAACCGATTTGGATAAAGCAGCTGACCGTCACGCTTACCACATTCTCCAAACTGAAATTTGAAACGACCTTCCTTATCGAATACCTGGATACGATGATTGTTAGTGTCCGCAACAATAATATCATTTTGTGCATTGACCGCAACTCCGGATGGTTCAGTGAACTGAAAGAAATAATTTCATTATTTTTCATAGAAACAAAGCACAGTTTTTTGGAATACAATCTGTGGATTTATTAGTTTGCAAAATTATTATTCATCTATAGATCTGCAATAAGAATTTCAGTATCTAGTACAAGTAACTCATTCAGTAGTTTCACATCGATCTTACTAGATTGAAAAAGCCCTCCGTTCTGGAAATCTGACAAAAAAAATAGCCCTTCAAATTTATTTATTAAGTAAATATGGTTAATAAATCGCTGTAACACATAGCCACGCAAAACCATTTACTTACTAAGCTATAGCGAACCTAAAACCTTAATGTGAAAATTTCGAAATACGCTTTAACCTAACACTGAAATCTTCAGGTAAAACTATAACTGAATAAATTACCTGTCCTTCCATAACTCCAAATTCGCCAAATTTACAATGATAGATCATTTTCTGTCTCTTGATCTGTGCTCGGGGTGGATAAAGACTGCTGATGCCAATATTCTAGAAATAAATCAATTGAACTTGATTCGAAATTTCAGTAAAATTCACTTCTAAAATTAACGAGTGAAATTCAGAAAAAAAGATTGGAATTCTACAAAATTCTACCAAACCTGAGAATTCGAATCCAATTACCGAACTAATAATACTTTTGCTCAATAGTACAATTATATCTGTTCTTGAGAGTAAATTATTAACCATGTTAAAAACTACTAAAATACCATCGTATATTTATTTCAACGACCTATTCATTTTTTCCTAATCTAAAATTTTTTAAAATTTATACGAAAATAAAACTATTGTGTAAAACAAACCTTTTCAAGCTCTAAATCAGGTGATTCAGCAAGTTGTAAACCACTAGCCGGTTCAAGTCCCATACTCCATTTCTCATACTGATTGCTAAAGCCATTATCGACTGTAACAAACGTTCCGAGACTTTGACTCGAGCCACCATATTCATTTTTAGGTCGTATCAAATTTGAATCTGAGAAATTATTGACAGGTAATGTACCGTTCGTTGCTGTTACTGGTCGAGTTAACTGTCGGCTAGCCGGTCGACCGATTGGTGTTGGTGGCATTCCTGCATTCCCTGATGACATTGTTCCTTGAGACCATTCTGTTGCACCACGAACAAGACCTGAAAAAGAATCTAGGGTTAGCAATTTGAAAAGCTTATATTTTACTTTCAGAAACGTTAGCAATTGATAAGCTACTGATAAGTATTGATAAGCTAATTCTCAGAAAAGTCTTACAAAATGTCAATGTAAAAGTAAATTTAAGAATTTTACATTCTTCCGCGTACAAATATTATTTTGAGAGAACATTAATCGCTAGTTATAGTTCATATTTCACTCAATTATCTAATGTACTTTTTATTATAAGTAAATACTACTAATCATTCTATCACTTATAAATTATTTCAGCTAATGTTCTTTTGCTGTTCATATGTAAATTGAGGAGTTGAACTAGAAAAAAAAAGGTATGAAAATATAGCTAACAGTTCATGTAAGCTATGAACTGTAAGCTAACAGTTCATATCAATCATAACATGTAAGCTAACACTTCATGTCAAGCTAGGTAACGAAATAGAATGAAATATGTAATTTTGAGTGCTCGATGAAATTTATATTTTCAAGTTTCAAATTTAAGATAATTAATTACATCTTTAAAAGTGATAGATATATCTATTCTTCTCTGTCGCTTATTTCTATTTCATTTCCTCTTACTATTTTTTTATATATGCATCGTAAAAAAAAAGTACGTTCAAAATTAAAATAATGGGTTT
The DNA here is from genome assembly GCA_013365365.1 of Cruorifilaria tuberocauda. Classification (NCBI taxonomy): domain Eukaryota; kingdom Metazoa; phylum Nematoda; class Chromadorea; order Rhabditida; family Onchocercidae; genus Cruorifilaria; species Cruorifilaria tuberocauda. Next base: position 12,843 of record JABVXU010000810.1, read on the forward strand.
TAGCAGAAATATACAGAAAATGATGACTATGTGAAAATTACCTAATACAATTACCTAATACAGTCAATGACAGGTACACTGTAATAAAATTAAGGTAATATTAATAAAATAAGAGGAGAGAGGGAAAAAATGACGTACCCATTATACTGATAATTTGTTGACGTGCTACATTCGGATTCAGTGGTGGAAAATCAAGTTCGCATGCTGTTTGCAAGATGTTACTACTATCAGGATTGAATGAAAAGTAAACTTGTAGACGAGTATGCAAAAGTTGCTTAAAAACCATTACTTCAGTTGGTGCAGCATATTTAACGAGACGTGAGGTGAATTCAATCGTTTGTGCCAATTTTTCTGCCATTTGCTGCACCTGAAATGTTTGAACATTTTTGCAAATATTACTATTTTTAACATTACATTACCATAATATGATTACATTACTATGACATTACTATTAACATTACTTTTACTATGAACCTTACTCCATATAATTCTTACTTACTCTTAATTAGATTAATAACAACTTTATAAATTACGCTGAAATCTTGATGATTTCACCCTATGCGACTTTAAATTTAGCAACTTTATTTTTTTATTTTCAGCAAATTTTTAGCAAATTTTAGCAAAAATTTAGCAAATTTAGCAACTTTAACTTCAATTAGTTTATATTAAAAAGAGAAAGAAACTAAATCAAAAATTTATTAATAAAAAACTTTTCGTCTTTTCGTTTCCAAACATCGTCTTATAAGAAATCCATATTATTCCTTCTATAAAACATTAAGAAGTTTTCTTTTTTTAATTTGTCAAAACTACTTATCCTTACAATCGGATATGTATTCTTAAAGATGAAATTTAATTCACATTAAATTATCTAAAAAATATAACCTTTTTATCAATCACTGTAAGCTGTAATTGTTTAGCACCATAAGCATTATCCAAATCTTTGATAATTTGTCGACGATTATCTTCAATCATACGAATTAAAGTTTGGGTTGCATCATCAACATTCTGATGAGCTCTTGTCAATGAACAACTTAAACGATTTTGTGCAGCATCAACCATCTGAAAATTTATTTAATAAAAAAAAGAAAAAAAATCAATGTTTAATTAAATTTGCAACGTAAATAAGCTAATTATCGAAATTTTCAAATTTTAATTATAATATTTAGTATTAACTTTTAGTATTTTAGTATTAACATTTGATATTTTAGTATTTTAATATTAATTTTTTGTATTTTAGTACTAATATTCAGTATTAATTTTTAATATTTCAATATTTAGTATTTATTTTCAGTATTTTAGTATTAATATTTACTATTAATAGCTCATACTTCTGAAAAATAAATTAATTATATACAAAAAAACCTAAGGAATAAAATTTCGTAATATAATTAAAATAATAGAATCATACTTTATATGTTTCAAGAAGTTCTGAATGTTTTAAACGAGCATCCTGTACCAATGTTTCCATGATAGCCATCTGTTTATCAGCTACATCACTGATCAATTCGTACTGATGTGCCGGTTGTACGTGATCAACTTGCGTACATTCCATGCATATTGCAAGGTTGCACGTTAAACAGAAATATCGTAATGGTTGCGAACGATGCTAAAATATAGAAATATTTTTAGTAAAATAAAAAGAACACAATTAAACTTAAAGTAATAATATAATAAGTAATTTTAACTTTATCCAAAACAATATAAATCATTATTAATTAACATAAATAAATATAGAAACAACAAAAATTTCAACTTTGTAACTGATCAAATTTTCTTACTTTAGTATTTGCTATTCATGTGAACCTTGGTATTAAGTCAATATTTATTATTCATGTGAAAAATTATGAAAACTTAATAACAAGGATTACTTTTTATAACTGATAAGGATTACCATTTTAATACAAAATAATTTCTAAACAAAAAAATTCTTGTAAAAAACAATTCCTAGAATTTATAAAAATCCTAAAAAAAACTTATTTATAAAATAACTTCTAAAAATTATAAATTATTATAAATTCTACTTATAAAAATAATTTCTAAAAATCATGAATTATTACAAATTTCACTCTATCCTTTATCATTTATTCTTATTCTATCCTTTATCACCCATTCTTATTCTATCTTTTATCACTTCTTATTCTTATTCTATCCTTTATCACTTATTCCAGAAATAACTTAAAAACTTAAGTATTACTTACTTGTATGCATTTACAAGCACTTTTCTCGGCAAAAGCATTAGCAAGAGCAGCAGCATCCTCCTGAGATAACTGATCAACACGATGTCCCTCGAAACAATGCATGTATTGATGTGCTAAAGTGCAATTTGCACACAAAAAATGAGTGCAATCTTGACAAAATGCACTTGCAAGTTCACCACTTTTACATCCCGTACATGATGAATTCTTATTACTGTTCTACAAAAAACAAACAATTCTTCAAAATTAAAATTCATAACTAAATTCAAAAAAAAAAAATAATTAGTAATTAAATTGAATTATAAATTTAAAAAAAAATCAAAGTAATTAAATTCAACAAAAAAATTAAACTCACAGTTAAATTCAATTCATTAAAAAAGTAATCAGTAATTAAATTAAATCATAAATTAAAAAAAAAGACTGAAAACCTGATCGTATGAGGGTGCTTCAATAAGTGGTGGTGAGGATGATGTTGAACTTGGTGAGCCGAATATCAGTCCTTTATCATCGGCTAAATTTTGGCGAGTCATAACACTTTCCAGTCCGTAATCAGTTAATAAACTTTCGATACCTGAAAATATCATACATTATAAGTATAGGTATCAATCACTGATTAAAATGTCAATTAATAAACTTTCAATATCTGATATCATACATATCAATAAACGTATCAATTAATCATTGATTAAAATAATGATTGTCTATTCAACGAAAAATATCAATAAATTTTACGGGCAAAAAAGAAGAGAAAAAGAATTTATCATTAATCTTATCAAAAAACAAGTTTTGTTAAAAATTTTAAAATGAATGGATATCATGAAAAAATTTTTCTCCCATTCATTAATTAAATTAGACAAAAGGAAAACAATTCTGACCGATACTTTTGTAAGTAATTACTACTAAAAGATCGAATTCCATTGCTTCTTTTCATTTTAATAATTAACTCATGCTTCTTAATTTAGCTTTATCATGTTCATTTCTTGAAATACTAACTTTTGTAGTTAAGTTAAAAAAGAGCCACAATAAAGGTATAACTTAATAAAATCACTGAAAAAAAAACAATGCTTAACAAGATCTTCCTCTCTCAAAGTATGCTATGAAATGATTAGAAATTAAATTTTTATCACTACAATGATAGGAAAATGCTGATAATTTTTGTTATCAGTGAAATAAATCATTTTACTTCAAATTACTTCGTAATTTAAGAAAAAAAAAGCTTAAAAAATCTTTCAATAATTTATCACCACAAAAATGCAACATGCAAACAATCTGCATTCACTATCACAAGAGAAAACCTATCACTTAATCAAATTCATACTAAAGAATAAATGAGCTATATATGATTGCGAAATAAAATTCCAATTATACTATAATATTCAATTAGGAATTAAACTTGGCAATTCAATAAATTAATATCCAACTTATCATTAGAAAAGAATTTCATAAGATTGAAAAATAAAAGCTTATAATATTTGATAAGAATTGTTTAATAGCTTATCAAAAAATTATTTTTTTTTTCTGTCTTATCAAATTATCAATATTCTTTTTTCCGTATATTATTAATTTTTCATATTTGGCTAGCTAATTATCTCTTATCTATTTTTAGAAATACCTTACACTTATTAATTCCTTACCATTATCATTCCTTATCACTATCAATTATTGTTTCTTATCACTATCATTTAGTTTAAATCATTTGATGAATTCTATCTAAGCTTGCAATTAACAAATAGTTTACTAATGCCTAAAAAAAATTGATCATATCATATCAAGCAATTAATTCAAGTTGTACTGATAATTTAAAGTTGTAAAATTATAATATTAATAAAAAAAAGTATACTTCACCAAATTATAGTAGTAATAAAAAATTTTACCGTACCAAGTTTACTAATAATAATAATAAAAAAGTACATTTTACTAAATTGTCTTGATAATTTAAATTTGTAAAATTACAGTATTAATACAAAAAAGTATACTTTACCGAGTTGTACTGATAATTAAAAAAAAGTATACTTTACCAAGTTGTAGTGATAATTGTGTTTCAACGCGACATTGTGGACAGACTATTTTTTCCGCGCAATTATCATCCATTTGACGCTCCAAACATGATTTACAAAAACTGTGAAAACATGCAAGAACTTTTGGCTCACGATAAGGTTCCAAACATAACGGGCATTTTACCACCTGTAACATCTATAATCATCCAAATTACATCCAATATTCAATATTGTTTATCATTCAATTTATCGCTTATCACTCACTTATCATTTATCATTCTAAAAAGAAAGATCACTTATCATTTTACTTTCTCAATCTGAAAAAAAAAAACCATCCTACTTTTGTCATTTATCATCCAACTGATATTCTCAATCAAAAAAGAAGATCACTTATCACTCACCTTATTATTTATCACTTTATTCGTTTCTACAATCAAAAAAGATCACTCAGCTACAAAATACTTATTTTCAATTGACAAAAAAAAAATCTCTTCTCATTACTTTAACTTTAATGAATTGAAAGAGGTTTATTTGAGTTATACATATATAAACTTTCGAAAGCTTTAACAATTCTTCAAATTAACTCATTCATTTAATTACCGTTGTAAATAAAAAATCTTTCGTAATTCCGAAATTGAATAGATTGACGTGATATATTATTTAATTAGCTTATTGCTAAATTAAAAAGTCATCTAAATTCCTTATTTAACTTCCTTTTAAATTAATAATGATTTACTGATTACTAAAGTCAGTATATTAATTATTTACCAAGATATGGAATATCTAATTTATTTATTCAATTCTAAATAATTCAAACTCAATTATTTATTCAATTGCATCGTTTTTATTTTTAAAATTCTTTTTTTTTTAATTTTTAAATTTTAATTTTTTTTAATAATAAATGAAACATTAAATTTTAAATTGGATACAAACACTCTTTTCCTTTGATAAGATACTAGATAAAAAGAGAAAGAGAGAAAAGAAATTACATAAATTATCAACTCTTTATCTTTCCTTTTTTCTCTGATAACTATAAATTATCAATTGTAGTTTACAGTGACCAGTAGTTTACGGTGATCAGTTGTAGTTTACAGTAATCAATTTGCAATTTGCAGTAACTAAAACTTGCAAAACCCTTTTTCTTTGACAAGATACTAGAAAAAAATGACTAAATTATTAATTCTTTATTTTTGCTTTAATAATCATTAATTGACAGTTGCAGTTTATAGTGATCAATTGTAGTTTACGTTAGTCAATTGTAGTTTACAGTAATCAATTGTAGTTTACGGTGATGAAAATTTTCAATATGCTATTTTTCATTCAGTCCACTACCCATTTACTTACATTCATAAAGATTTTTTTTAAATCTTTTCCATTCGATCATTCCCGTTTTTTATTCATCTAAATTTATTAAAGTGCATATCAGTAGTCTTATTGAAAAATAAACCAACTCTATTAAAGAATTTTTACAAAAAAAAAAAATAATGATTAATTTATCTTCCCAACCAAAAACATTTTTGTTTCGCCATTAAAAAATGAAACAAAAAAAAATCCTAAAGATATTCTACGGATTTACTTCAAATATTTCTTCCAATCTAAGAGCAATTTATAAAACTGTAATCTATTCTGATCAGACCAGTCTATATTTATACAGTTGATTACAATTGTAGTCTTACAGTAACCAACTGTAATTTACAGTGATCAGGTGTAGTTTACGGTGATCAGTTGCAGTTTACAGTGATGAACCGTACAGTGACCAGTAATCATATCAATTTTTAATGATCAGAAATGATTAAGTGATATGGTTGATTACTGATCATATCCATTTCGATCAGGAATAATTGAACTTTAAAAAAAAACAATGATTAATTTCTCTTCCTAACCAAAAACATTTTTGTTTCTCCATTAAAAAATGAAACAAAAAAAAAACTGTAAAGATATTAAACAGATTTTTTTTTACTTCAAATATTTCCTCTAATCTACGTGCAATTTATAAAACTGTAACCTGCTCTGATCAGACTAATCTATATTTATATAAATATTAAAATATGAATGATTTTTCATTGTTTCAGACCTACAAATACTCAATAATCAATAATTTGAATTTGTATAAATTACTTACTAATTAATAATTGGAACTTGTATCTAATCTTTATCAAAATATCAATCTATTTGATATAAATCATAAAATGAATGTATATAGTTTGATAAATTAATATCACTTGAATATTTATTGTTTTGCAAATGTAATGAATGATTTTTTTTTTGTTTCAGAACTACAAATACTCAATAATCAAAAATTTGAATTTGCATAAATTATTTACTGATTAATAACTGAAATTTCTATTTAACCCTCATCAAAATATCAGACCACTTGATATAAACTATAAAAAAAAAATGCATGTAGCTTGATCTAATCTATATCACTGCAATATTTATTGTTTTAAAATGTAAAATATGAATGAATTCTTCTTTTTTCAAGCCTAAAAATACTCAATTACTTGATGGTTTGCCCCTTTAAAAATTTTCTTCGCTTTTTCATTTTTTTTTCGTTTTTTTTTTCTAAAGTATTTCTTATCATTACTTAAATACTTTTAATGCAACAACTTCTGACGTCATATATGACATCAAATATCTCGACGTCATTTAATACATTACACCATCAACACACACACACACA